>JAOSBL010000008.1:18047054-18071056 GCA_027568915.1 Erythroxylum roraimae
CTTTTTATCAAACATAATCAAAACTCACGGAAAACCCAATGTCTTTCATTTCATCAAATGCTCATAGATTTCTTTATGCATTTCATTTATCACTAGGAATCACACCAAAATTCCTCATCAAATTTCACTTAATAAATTCTAATTTCCAAGGAAAAGTTTCGGGGTCCAACATGGCATATATCTCATGACTTAAGAGTCTAAATGACCTTATTATTAGTGGTATAAAAATGAGAGACACAGAGGGACAAATGTCTAGATGACCTAAAAGCCTAGATCTAACATTGTGTATATGAATATTAAGGAACAAGTAGTGTTATCAATAGAGAAAGTGTCTGTCACGACCGTGGCATTGTTTTTGTTTCCAATTTTTAACGCGTCTTTTTCGAACCTTTATGAATGTGTATGAAAATTTTCAACCACCTAGAAATAAATGAAATAGGACTTACCACATATGATTGGGAGACTGAACATTGGAATATAAGATTAAGAAAAATGCATTCCAAAGAAAATTTACATATTCATAAATGATTTGTATGCATATTCATTACTCATATATGTATAGTATATTTATACAAGTCTAATTTTAATACCCTTCTAATGGTTGTAAGCCATGAATTACATGTATGAACACAAATATAGATTTGATGACTTGAAATGTATATCCTATAACTTATCAATATTTGAATTGTGAAATTGGCAAATGGTTAAAGGAAATGTTATAGTGCCTGTTATATTGTCTTGGTGGTGGATAGATGGGCATGCCTATAGGGTTACAATGTAGCTGCTACAATTTGACACCACTAGTATCCACAGTTTGATATCTTCGGGTATCTATAGCTTGATATCTTCAGGTATCCACAGTTTGATACCTTCAGGTATCCATCGTTTAATTTCTTTGGATATCCACAGCACCCGTTATCCACACCCACCAAAAATGTGTCGGCTTAACA
Source organism: Erythroxylum roraimae (assembly GCA_027568915.1). Classification (NCBI taxonomy): domain Eukaryota; kingdom Viridiplantae; phylum Streptophyta; class Magnoliopsida; order Malpighiales; family Erythroxylaceae; genus Erythroxylum; species Erythroxylum roraimae. Next base: position 18,048,005 of record JAOSBL010000008.1, read on the forward strand.
CAGAAAGAAAACTTAACAATCATAAATAATAAATACAGCATGACAACATGAATAATTGGTATTGATGAGCATTTGTATTGATTGTAATGATGAACTGTAATGATGTTCAATTATATTGATAATTTATATCAATAAGCGTTGAATATCAATATTTGGCTTATATATGTGCATTTTTGATAAATGGATAATATTTTGAAGCATATTTGCATTATTTACTTTGCTTAAGGATGCCATCATTGTCTTCATGAGCATTGAATATCAATGTTTGGTTCATGAATTTGAATTTATGGCATATGAGTTGTGATATTTCTAAATGTGTGTGCATGGCGGATGACTGTTATGAGTAGTCATCCAAACTAAGTGTTTTCCCTACTAAGCTTCCAAGCTTAGTATGGTGTTAATCCGTGTAGGTCCAAATCATAGGAGTGAGGTACAGGGAACATCTGCATACACCAAGGCGAACAGATAGAAAATTACTTTTGGAATTTGTTTTTAGTTACATATGGTGGCATATGTAATGAAAAAAGGAAATTGTATGTTTTCTTTTGGATTACAATGTAAATCTAATGATGCATTACTACTGTTAAATGATAATGTTAAGCATTGGAGAGTTTTGTAATGTGTATATGTATAGCATTGAATAGAATTGTATACCTTGAATGTGTGTACAAGAATTTGGTTCCAATGTGTATGGATGGTTGTAGGTTCCGTATAGGGGGTGTTATATCATGATACTTCATTATATCATATATATTAAAATGAATAGTTTCTATATCGAATTCTATGGTCAAAGTACCATTATGGACATTAAATTTTGTTTTGATAATTCTTAAAAAAGGTCTCCCTAATAAAACTGGTGTTGTTTGATTAGTATTCTCGATATCCAACACATATAAATTAGCAAAAAAATAATTTGTCATTAAAAGGCATGAGAGCATCATCCACTAACCATTTAGGATATACATTGGACGAATTCGCTAATTAAATAACAACTCACATCTTTTTTAATGGTCCTAAGTTAAGTGTCAAATAAATAGAATAATGCACTACATTAATTGATGTACTTAAATCTAGTATGGCCTTTTCTACTTTAAAACCACCAATAGTTCATGGTCTAGAAAACATACCTAGATCCTTATATTTTTTTTAGGGGGCATCTTTAAATCATAGCAAACACATTTTTTCGTAACTTTTTCAATCCCTTTCAATTTTTATCTTCTTTTTACAATACATAGTACCTTTAATAATTAGCATATCTAAGAACTTGTTTAATTGCATAAAAAAAGGGGAATGTTTACCTCATATTTCTAGAATTTCTCATACAAATGAGCATCTCATTCCAATTTGTTATTATCCTTCAATGCATCTAGAAAAGGAGGAACTATAACTAAAGGAAAGGCAAGTGACTCAACCTTAGGCATGGCCATGCTTTCTTTTACTTTAGCATTTTCATTATTTCTTTTGTATGTGAATTTGATGAAGTTGGGGCCTTCACGGATTACTCCACTTGATTTCCACTTTTTAATAAATAGTGTTGGAACTCTCCTTGTGATTTACCAATATTTGTTATGATAACTTATTTGAACCTTGAGATTTCAAGTGACTAATTGTAGTCGCTAAGTGAGCCATTTGATTTTCAAAATTCTAAATACTGGTTCTATTCTCCTGTTAAAATTTAATAATGTTAGGATATAACGTTTTAACAACGGCTTTAAGAGATAAACCTGAATTAGATGTTTAAGCATGTGGTGGCTGTCTTGAAGGATGGGGTTGTCGATATTATTGAAAATTAGTCATAGGTTAATTTACAAGTGCAGTACCATATCAAAAATTTGGATTATCTCTCCAACTAGGATTGTACATTTTCGAATATGGATTGTATGAAAGTTGAGTTTGTCCTAAAAAACTTCTACTACATTTACTTATTCTACCAAATCTTCCAGTAACATTGCATATCAGTTGAGTATCCTACTAATAAACATATTTTGTAAGCTTTTGTCACTTTCATTTTCTTATAGCTAATTGAAAAACAAATGCAATAAGATCATTTAGACATTTTCAAGAGAATAATTATTTACCTTATAGAGTTGAATAGTCCACCTTGGCACTAAACTATTAGGAATTAGATGCCATATTAGTGATAATGTATGTGTCCCATGTATTATTTTTGTCCATAAGTGCTCCTCTTTAAAAGGATATTGAATTACGAGTTGTTCACAAATATCGTGGTGTGGACAACTGACACATAACTTTTTAAAACACTCTGAGTACTTGTACAAAGACTATAGTGTGTTACTTTCGACAAATATCCTTCCAAATGCTAGTGGCCCTTGAAGTTGAAAGTAACTTTTCAAATTTTGCTTTTTCATTTCATTCCAAGTTGTAATTTTAACGCCCCAAAACTCTCGATTTCATGAATAGTATTTTTTGGGTCATGAATATTATATCCCATGGTGAATAGTGATACTCAGGAGCCAAACTGCATTTTATTTTATTTGGCATTGAATAATATTGTTCAAGGACAACCCGATGATCAAATTAGAACTCCAAACAAGTTTGTTTGGAGGGTTTGACCAAGAGTTGACCAATAGTCAAAGTTTGACCCGAGAAAGGGTGAAACTCAAACCAAAAACTATTAATGAAATTCATGATATTAATTAAGGTCTTTATGTGAGGTTGATATTTTTCTTATAGGTTTTTTTAGAAAAAGAAAGAATGGAGTAAGAAAGAAAAGTTAATTTTTGGCAAACAAAAAAAAAGAGGAAAACTTTTAATGAGGGACCACATGACATTTATGTCATTTTCTTCGCCACCTACCCTCTTTTCTTCACTAAGGAGTGTCGAGAACAGCCATTCCTCCTTTCTTCTCCATTTTTCTTTCATTACTTACATTTTCAAGCCAATTTTCTTTAGTTTTAACTCTCAAATCACCTATTAAACACTAAATCATCAACCTAGGGTCCCTAAACTCACCATATCAAAAAAAAAAATTGGGAAAAGATGAAGAAAAGGTATATGGGTATTCTTGATGAATAGTACCCTAAAATTTATTAGGTTTTGAAGAGAATTAGAAGAATGCTGTGGTGGATCTACTACAAGACAAGAGTTATATAGAGGATCTTGAAAGAATTGTAGGTGGATGTACTACAAATTTTTATTTTTTTTGGATATGGCATGTACATATAATGAAGTGAAGGATCTTACAGGACTTTATTGCGAATTATATATGAATAAATGAAAGTTATGTATGAAATATGGTTTAGATGTGTTGAAATGTATTGGAGGATGGGTAAATTATTCTATCAAGGAGTTTGACTTGGAGATGGATAGATGATTAACATTCATGAGAAGTGTTTTGAAGTTTCTTACAGGAGGTTTTAAGTAAATATAGAAGAAACTATGTCAAAATTTTATAAAGTGAATAGTAATTGCTAGATTAATGAGGTTTTAGACAGAAAATATTGTAGTTTGAAGTATTAGGTATTTAAGAATATGGTAACACTCGATATGCCGATTCCATTATCGGTCATAGGATGTTGTAGTAATATTAGCAGGTGGCAAGTAATATTACAAACCTAAGGGATTGTCTTTCAAAAGGAATTGAAACGCTCGCAATTTGACTTGATCTTTAGTAACAACATTGGGTTTCATTCCAATGCATATGAAATGAAACTTCTAAGGATACTTGTATGGATCCTCAATTGCAATACCATGAAAAGTTGGCAACAAATGAATTAAACTGAATTTTAGTTTAAAAGTAATATTGACATCTAAATTTAGAAAGTTATGCAGTGAGGGTGTTGGTTTAAATTTGGTTCGACAAGTTCTCATAGCATTAGATTTTTCATCATGTTTTCTATTGTTTTGACAATTATAATGATGTGCTACCTCCAATTTTTTTTCTTTCATTATCCTTTTTGATGTATTTTCAATCTCCATATTATAATGCAAATCAGCTTGTTTTAAAAATTTTGTAACAGATATAAAAACTAGGAATTCCTCAACAATGACACCAAAATTTAGTGAAGTTATCATAAGCAGCCAAATTAAATCCTACTTTTATTAAATAAAACAAATGTGGTATAGGAAAATCGATCCCACAAGAAATTCTAATTTGTCAATTGATACAAAAGAAATATTTAACAAGATGGGTGTTGTAATGAAAAGACATTTTGTGATAAAGTGAATAAATTAAATTTTGTGAATAATAAAAAAGAAATATCAATAAAACAAATCTTGATTTACAATCGCTTCCACAATTGAAACTATAATTGATCATTGATAAAAAAAATAATTATTTTATTAATTATATGTTCGATAGAATATATCTATCTGTCCTTAAAATTTGTTAATCAAAAACATCTAATTTAATTAACCCTTATTGTTTAACAACCTTAGATATGATGCAAATTTTAATTGAACAATAGATTTTAAAAAATAAAGACCACTTAAGCAAGATAATACAACATTCATGGTTGCATTTAATCGTGTTGAAAACTGTTACTAAAAGTTAATAATTTAGGATGCAACAAATTAAAAACTCCTATTTGTTACAAAGATTAAAGGAAATCAACTTTTACGTTGTCAATATCTAATCTTGTAGATAATCATTTCAATCAATAATGTAATTGTGCATATTAGAAACCAATAAAAAATAATCATTTAAAACACTGAAAAGAATTCAAAATATGAATGAATGAATTTTTTTTAAGTGAATAAAAATTTATAAATAAAAAGGAAGGTTCAAATAGGAGGTCCTTAAAGAAAAAACATATACAAAGTAAACAAAAAGCCACAAGGGCTCTCAATACAAAGCTAAGTAGGTAGCTTCCAGATATGTCGATAAAGATTAGGTTTCTAAAAATGAGTCTCGAGGTTTAGTGGACGAGAACGGATAAGCTCAGTGATGTCCATAATAATGTCCTGAGGTGAATGATGACAGTTGCTGAAAATACGGTTATTCCTCTCATACCAAAGAAAGTAAACAGTGGCAGAAAGAACTAACTGCGACAGAATATGCCTAAAGTCCTTCCGCTGTCAGAGATGGGTGGAAGCCTACTGGAGGAGAGAGGACTAAGAAACCGAAGGTCAAGCAGTGGAAGTCTTTGTCGAGAGAGAACCTCAGACGAAGGAGTAGAACCTGCACTGGAAGAAAAGGTGATCATGTGTCTTAAGTAGAGGAGCTATATAAGACACAAGTAGGGTCTGACAAAACTCCAAACAACTAGAGGCTGTCTATAGTTCGAAATTGCCCCTACTAAGCTAACCAGAGGATGAAAGAGTGTCGCGGGATGTGCCCTAGAAACTATAGTAGATGATGGATCAGATCCAATGGTCGTTGAACTCGGATAAGGTTCCATGTAGAGTCAACTGAAAAGGCCCCAAATGAATGACTAGTCCAAACCTAACTATCTAAGTGTTGGGCACGAGGTCGAAGACGGATAGAGTCCTATACCTGTTGTAGCTCATTGCTCCCCTTAGGAAAAATCCACTCTCTTGAATGTATAATCTCTGAGACCCAAGCATCCTAAGAGAGACCAGTGGAAGAAAGAACTCAGAATAAGAATCGATCACACAGTGGGCCTTGATTTAATAACTAGTAATCCTACCATAATGATGTGTCCCGACCACCCCATATGCACACCACAATAAGCCCTCTACATCACTCGCAACACAAAAAAATCTTCCACCAAATCTAGGAGGAACTCGATAGGACTTGAATATGCCAAAATGATCTAACTCTCAACAAAACAGTGTGTACCCACATAGCCCATGTGGAAGATTTGTCTGCAAACAATCGCCATACATACTTAAGCACGATAGTCCTGTTTTAGTCCCTGACCCTCTTAACTCCTAAACCACCCTTCTACCTCGAGAGACAAACTGAAGTCCATGCCACCTTAGCCTCGATGTGGGACAAAGAAGTACCTCTTTAAAGAAAAGCTGAAAGTATGCTGACGAGAAATACTAGTGGGCGATATAAACATATCTAAACAGTATACCTACATAGAAAAGAGGACAGATCAGATCAACTGTAGACGACCAGTATAGGTAAGAGACGCTGAAGTCCACAACCTAATTCGAGAAATAATCCTCTTAACCAAAGGTAAATGATTCGAGTGGCACAGTCGGATAGTGATAAGAGGGACCCCCAAAGATTGAATCGGAAGGGAGCCTATCTGAATATTAAGCACTCTCTATAAAAAACTAGACTCATCCTTGGAAATACCTGAGAAAAAGACTCGACTCTTAGCCAAGTTCATAGCCAAACCAAATACTTTCTCAAAATTCGCCAGAGCCTTTCAAACTATCTTAACAGAAGCTAAATTTTCCTAACAGAAAATCATCAAATCATCCGCAAAGCAGAGATGAGTGAGGGAAGTCGACCTACATTGCCAATGGAAATGAAAACTAGATACCGCAGTGGCCTCTCTCATGATCCCATCCAACCCCTCTATGGTTAACCAAACAGGTAAGGAGAGACGGGATCCCCCTGTCGCACCCCCCATGTAGCTGAGAAGAAACCATACAACTCCCTGTTTAGGGCTATAAAGAAATGTGTAGATCAAAAACATGCTTCAATCTAACTAACCATACAAGCAAGTTTGCCAGTAGTCCTCAGTCCCAGCATAATGAATTCCTAACTAACTATATCAAATGCCTTACTAATATCAACCTTGAGTGCGCATCGAGGGGGTGAGCAATCAAGATGATATTCATTCATCAACTCCTGAGTAAGAAAAATAACATCTGCAATCTGTCTCCCTGGGATGAAAGCCATATGAGCTCTCCCAATCACCTATGGAACAACAACTTTAAACCAATTCACAATGACCTTAGAGATACATTTATAAAGGACATTGTAGCAAGAGATTGGTCTAAAGTCGTTTAGAGTCTGCAGGCTCTCTACCTTAGAAACCAAAGCAATCCTAGTGGAATTCACACAATGAGGCATAATAGAAATAGAGAAAAATTACCTTACATCCACCTTAAAATCTGCTCTAATAATGTCCCAACACCTCTTGTAGAACAAAGAAGTGTAACCATCAAGGCTTGGAGCCTTATCCTCTGGGATAGAAAATCAAGCATTATATATCTCCTTATATGAAACTGCCTCTCTAGAGATGGAATAAAATCCTCTGGGATACGCTGAGTGAAGAATCGAGTAGCATCCGCTGAAAGTATTGAGGGCGGTTAACTAAGGATGTCCTGGAAGTAACGAACTGCCAATTGTCCCAGTACTCCCTGATCTGTGATAACAGTGCCCGGCTCATCCCATAAAGTATGAACCCTACCTCGGACATGTCAACAATAAGACCCAATTATCTCTCAATCTATAAAGTTCCAAATACTTCTAGCCCCTTGAATTGTGATAAAGAAGATTTAGCGAACAATGATCATAACTACCATTAACTTTTAGTGAATAAAGCTACTCTAACGTCCATTGAACAGAGGAAAAGAGAATTTTGTGAAAAGCTAGAAATTAGAGATAAAAACTTGGAATGAATTTCTTCCTTGCTAGAAATTAGAGATAAAAACTTGGAATGAATTTCTTCCTTCACTTTGGTCCTATTTATAGCTACTTTAATCCCATATTTGTTGATGTGAAGATATTTTTGTTGCAATTATTTAGACCCCACAAATCATAACTTCACTATTTTCACCTAGATTTGTTCAAGATAAGACTCAAACAACTTTTAAAACATTTTTGTCTTGCAAACTCGATGTTTGGAAGTAGTGATTTTCACTAAATGTGCCCACATGATCATGCAAAAGACTGTTTCATCATATTTTTAAATTAATTCAAAGAATCTAATCCAAATCTACTATTTAAATTGATTTGCCAACCAAAATTTCTTGTTTCTCCCTTGATTATAGCTGATATTGTTTTTTAATTCCAAGCTTTCCAATTTAAATTAAGATCCAATTATTTTCCTGTTGTTCATTGCTTTCTTTTAGTTCCTTTTTCCAATCAAATAACATTTTCAACTCCTTTCCTATCAAAATAAACAAAAAGATTGAGTTTGAAGTTTGAACATATTAAAAGAGAATTATAGAGGATTTAAAATAAAAAATTAAGACAAAATCTTGACACATCAACGACCCAAAGAAGAGATGAAGAGAAGCGAAGTTGTGAAAGGAGAACACTAAAGGCAAATATAATTTTTAAACGTTAAAATCTTTACATGTTGACAAATATTAGTCTTTATATATATAAACATTAAAACATTCTTTCAACTGAGTTATACATAATATTTAGTAACTTTTAAAATATTATTGTGATAACTTGCGTAGATTTTTTTAAAATTTTATTTATATAAAATATATAGTTGTGAAAAATCATGTTAAAGAGATCAATATCTAAGATATCAATTTTGATCTCATTATAAATTAAATGAATCGATATAAAATACATAGTTGTCAGAAATTGTGTTAAAGAGAAGAACATTACTTAGTATCATCAATTTTGATCTAATTTACCTTGTGATTAATAGTTTATCAACATGTAAAAGGGTACGAAGAAATTGTCACGGACTTTCCACAACACAGAAGTTTCACTAGTCAGGTATCTTTTAACCAAATTAGAGCATCTCGCCTTCAACCATGGCTTTTACAGCAAAGTCAATCAAAAGTGTCGCGACAAGCAAGAGGTTACCCTGTCTACGAAAACAGCAATCTGGATGGTAATCAATCAAGGGACTATTGACCCAAGGAGTGAATGACAACTAATAAATATACACCCTGTAATGAAGAAATACATGTATATGGCTTCCGATTTCAAGGACTCCCTAACTATATACTTCTTATCCACAAGATCAGAAAGTCAAAACAAAACAGGTGAACCATCAGAAACTCAATCACAAGACAGCAACTGAGTCTGAGTTTGATGAACTGGATGAATCAGTTGCTTCACCTTTGACATTCTTCAGTTTAACTGATGAACATTCCGCTGGATGCCCACATTCACCAAGATCACCTATATCCAAAGTGTCGGGAAGATTTTCAGGAGACTCGAGTGCATCAAACTGTAATCAGAAGACAATAGGTAAGGTTGAATCGTATAGTGGAAGAAGAAAAACAACTTCAAAAACTCAACTTGTAAAATTTAGATGAGACTACAAGTTTAAAATGCAGTCAACATAATGCACTATTCCAAAAAGTCACTAGTAACTCTAAAACAGGAAGGGAGTTTCCAGAAACAAGTTTGTTGCCAAGTTAAATATAAAGTTAAAGTAAACTTAATTAGTAGTTCAATTTGCACGAGATCAGTGCAACATATTACCGCCGAAGACATTTCACATAAGCAAATTCCAGTGAACTTGGTACCACTTAAGACCCTTGCATATATATAACATGCACAATCAAGCTTGCATTTTAACTTTTTGACAACTCGGGGCATGTTTCAGTCATAAACTCTATAATCACATGATGCTAGGCCAAGTACTGTAAAAAAACAACTGACAAACCAAATCAAGGAGAAAAAGGGACATATATGCAACATTTCCTGTAAGCCTCACATTCCATTAGAACCTACCGAATCAAATACTTCTCTAAGGCAATGTAAGATGAGGAAATAATGTCACGATACATGATATAAATTCAAGAATAGGCAAAAGAAAAAAAGTTATAGTTTATTGTACGCAAAGCATAAGCATTTTTAAGAAAGACCGAAACAAAGATAGGGAATAATAGTGGGATATACTGTGCAAGCACTACTTCTACTCAATGTACAACTGGCTCCTAAGTTTTGGGCATCAATCAAATCCAAAAAGAGATGTGCATGGTCAGCTGGATCCTCCGAACCACAGGAAAAAGAATTTTCTCAGACGAACATTAGTCACATTAAGAAACATCACATCTAGTGACATAATGGTAATGTCTTCACAAGCAGCAAATATTCATGATTGCATTAAATGGAAATAAAATCCACTATTATATGACAGTTGAAATTTTTTACCCCAAGTTGGTGTAGCATGTCCATAGTGGCTTCCACGTCACCTTTGCTAGCCAGATATGCATCATTAAGGGACTCGTCAGATATACCAGGAAAAATCATTTGAAGATATTCCAAATCCATTTCCAGTTCTTCTGTCATTTCATTGGGATTTTGAGATGATGATCCACCAGAAATAAGGAAAGAGTGGCCCTTAATTGCAAATGTTTCTGAAGCTCTATCTTGCTGCTTAGTCTGTGCAGTATGCTCAACAGGTCCATACCAGACAGTTTGACTGCCACCCTCAGAAGATTTTACCGGGAGTCCAGGAGCTTCAACTATATCAGCTGCCTCTCTTTTAGAAAGTGGTATATAAGATGCTGCATAAGGATTCAAGGTAGACGCTCCCGGCTTCATTTTCCCAGATCTAGCAAAATACAATTCAGACAAACAAGTAACAAAAGAAGAACAACATTAGTAACAGGTACAGAGAACTCTTAAGACAATCTTTAGGAAATTCGGATCTATAAACTTTCTAGACCGAATGTTTCTTAACACGATTTGAAGAGGCAAGACAACATATTAAGATCTTGGTGTCTGTAACAATCCTAATAAAGGGGTCAGTCATTAGATAGCTGACATGCATCCAATCACCGCACTGCTTTCAGCAGACAAATCGTACTGTTCGATAATTAGGAGACAATAAATCTTTGAGAACTACCACTGGGCGCGGGAAATAGTAATATCACACTAAGATCATATACCTTATAATCCTTTGCTAATCCTCGAAAAACGATCAACTTAAGCCGATGAAAACAGATGATCTATTCTTAACAAAATACGAGTTTAAAAAACTAATCGCGATACTGAATGAATGTTTGTTGGCTTAAAGATTGCATTGGAAGGAACCATGTCTTCAAGCTTCTCCACCGGCATTTCTCAGTTTACAGCACCAACCAAAAATTAAATCTAAGGCATGTTTCCTAATCTTGCGACAACAGAAGATCAAGAACAGAACTAAAAGTTGCACCTTTCTCTATTAAATTAAAAAAAGATTTTATGGATAATCCTCAACATAAGGACCAAAGAAAAAAGAGAAAGACATATACATAGCCAAATCAATAATTTCTCCGTTACGTTAAGCGCGCGATCGCAAATGAACGCGGGAATCATTTGACGTTTGCCTCAAAATAACGAAAAGAGTTAAAACAGGTATAAGCTTAGACCGTAGATCAACGGACAGAAAGGAAGATCTAACAACAAAATAGGAATCTGGATGAAATCAAAATTAACATCAAAACTCTGTACCTGGAACCTGTAGTTATAGAGGTCAGAGATCGAAGAGGCTGAAATGATTAGAAACAAACAAAGAGGTGAGGTATTTTCTTTTTCTTCGTTAAGTCGAAAAGGGTTACCTTTGGTTTCGTGTTCTACATGAATTACCGCCACCCTCAATTTGCGGTTAGCTTTATTGCGTCTTTTATGAGTTTGGGGTATTATGTGATCTTCACAATAAGAAATACTTTAATTTCAAAATCTCATAATTTTTGTAAATATCTTAATAAAATAGAAGAATCTTTTTAAAATTTTAATTAAGGTAAACTTCTTATAAAATTACATTTCAATTTTCTCTTTTAACCCTTTCTTTTTTAGATTTTCTTGCTTTTCTTTTATTTAATGCCCTATCAATATAAAATTTAAGAACAAACTATAATGATCTCCTTCTAAGTGACTAATTGAATTTAAACACATAGATGATTAAAATATAAAATATGATTCATTTAATAAAATTATCTAACAATCTTCTACTTGGCATATATAACATAATAACGGTTTAATCATTTAACATAATATGCATATAATAAAAGAAATTCTTTTGTAGTCATAACATTAATTATAACTAAGCAAACAAAACCAAAGAAGATTTGTGCATCCTTTAATGTAAGTATGTAACATAATCCCTTTTGTGTATCTTAAAACTAGTTCAATAACTTAACATGATTTATAATGAGATATATCTTAAAGATTTAATGATAATGTCTATATAAAAAGTAACTTTTGTTAAAATTTACATAATCATTCATGTATATATGCTAACAGTAAACAATAATAACATGATATTTAAATATGAGAAACAATACATAACGAGTTAAAAAGTGTCAAATATATAAACTATATAAATAATAATATCTTGTTTAATTATGGAACCTAGTAATATCATTCTTTTGACACATGCATTAAATGTCTTTGGCAGTAATCCTTTTATTAATGGATTCATAGTCATAAGATTTAGGATATTATATTCTATTGTCATTCTTTGTTTATGAGCTTCTACTCTAACAATAAAGTTTTTTTTATATCCATATGAATAATGCCTTTTAAATACTTGTCATTTTATAAAAAGAAGATTGTTGCATTGTGTCAACATATCTGATATAGTCTGAGTTTGAACATCCAATCACCTTAAGATGATTGGATCTCCTATAAGTGAGCATATGATCTTTTGTTCCTTATAAGTATCTTAATACTTTCTTTGTAACTTTCCGTTGTTCTATTCTAGGACTAGTTTGATATATATTTAACATTCCAACAACAAAACTATTATTTAGTCTAGTACGGGTATAGGCATACATTAAACTCGTAATAATACATGCATAAGGAGTCTCTTCCATTTATGTGCATTCCAATTCATTCTTAGGCATTGCTTAAGACTAAATTTATCCCCCTTCTAAATTGGAACAATACTTGCGGAGCAACATAAAAAGTCTCAACTATATCTTTCATTTTAAAATTTTTACAGAGAAGCTTCTTATTCTTTTGAAATAAACCAAGTTCAAAGGTAGCAAGCAAGATATCATCAATATATAGGACTAGAAACATAAATTTGTTGCCACTAACCTTTAAATGTACACATTAATTAGCAGTGTTTCCTTATATCCAAAAGAAGTAATGGTATCATCAAACTTGAACAATTGCGGGAAGGCTTGCTTAAGTCCATATATTGACTTTTTAAATTTATACACCATGATTTTCTCTCCTTCTATTAGAAAGCCTTAGGTTGATCAATATAAACTTCTTCCTCTAAATTCTTATTCAAAAAGGTAGTTTTCACATTCATTTGATACAGTTCTATATCAGAATAAGCTACCACTGCCATAATAATTATACACAAATTTTTTGTTTGAAATAGGAGAAAAGGTCTCATTATAATCAATGCTTCCATTATTAAGGTGAATAGATAAGGGGATAGAGGATCGCCTTGTCTAATCCCCCCTAGCATAGCCAAAGGGCCTTATAGGAACTACATTAACTAGAATGTCGAGGGAAGAAGTCTGATGCACATTATGATCCATCTTGTGAATTGAATTGGGAATTCGAGTGCTTTAAGGCATGATTGGATAAATTTCCATCTTACTATGTCAAAAGCTTTATAAAAGTCAATCTTCCATAAACAACTATTAATACCTCTTCCTAAATTGTATTCTTTCCACATCTCTTATATTATGAGAATGTTATTTTCCAGTGATCTTCCTACTATGAAAGCCCTCTGAGCTAGATTTATGACTCCTTTTAAAGCTTACTTTAGAATGTTAGCTAAAATTTTTGCTATTACTTTATAAATAGTGTTGCAACAAGATATTGGTCAATAATCCACCATTAAGGAGGGGTTCTCTTTCTTAGGGATAAGGAATATATAGGTATGATTTAGCTTGATCGAGTGGTTAGGTTGGGTGTAAGTTTTAATTATTAACCTTCGATAATCCATAAACTCATGGTTCGTTAGTGTAGTACCAAAGGTGTCAATCCCATGAGGAGGGAGCTAATCTAATCCTAAAATCTAAGGCCAAAAACAAATAACAAAAATTCAAATGCAATGAAACTAATACGAAAATTTAATTCAATCAATCAAATTAAGAATCAAACACGAAAATACTAATTACTAAGCAATTGCAACATACCCAAGAGTCAACCTAAGAAAATTACCAAATGAGAGAAAGGGAATTTTACTTATCCTTAATGCTAACATAACCGATTATGAATTATTGGACTGTTGGTTCTAGACTATCCTAGGGTTGATTACTCTCTCTCGAGTTATAACCATTAACCCTAAATCATAAATCCTAATCAGATTATAAGGGTTGCAATCTCTCAATTCACAACCTATCCAAAATCCTAATTAGTTATAAAGTTCTTTAATAAACTATCGAAAACTTATATGAGATCTCTCTCCGAACAAATTGCCGATCTGATTTAATTTTAGTTCTATTAAATCACCTAACTCTCGTTAGTTCAATTTAACCATTTTTCATTCAATTCACCCTCTCAATTTATTATCAAATTATGCAATCACATAATTAACTATAACAAAAAAACAATAAACATATAAACAATATGATTTTCATTAATTCAAGAATAAAATTTTGAAGGTGAGTTTAGAACATCCTCAACATTCTAGATCCTATTATCAACTATTCAATCCAATTGTATACATTGAAAAGAAACAGGAAATACAATCTAAATGGATGATGGAAGGTAGTGACGTCATGAAACCTCCTGATTTGGGAAGTAATTCGAATCAGTTTCTTCTCCTATTCTCTCTTCCTTCTTCTTCTGCTCTATCTTTCAATGATTTCTCTCTAGGATTTCTCAAGGTGGCTGATGCAAAAGCTCCTTCATCTGCCTCTTCTTGCCTTTTTTATATCCTCCGAGATTCGAAAGGTCCAAAAAATCTCTCAAAACTTGACAATTATAAGTGTGTTCGCATCTGCCCAATGCAGGCCATGACAGTGAGCCTTCTGTAATGATTGTGTCATGCAGGCCATGATCGTGGGCCATTCCCTAGGCTTTTGTCAAGGCCAAATCTAAAGCTTCTATCACGATCATAGGCTGTTGTTTCAGCCCAAATGTCTCTGGAACTCCTCTGTTATTCGATGTTGACCCTGAAATACTAGCAAACACATCAAGGTACCTTAAAAACATAATATTTAAGCTCAAAGACTTGTACCAACCCATAAAACACTTAAAACATAATATTTAAGCTCAAAGAATTGTACCAACCCATAAAACACTTAAAACATAAATAATTAATAAACTAACACAATTCTAACCTAAATACGTACTAAATGATTGAATTAACGACTAAACACATATCAAAGTATGCCCTAAAACACGATGCAATTTACACTTATCAATATCCCCACACTTAAACGTTTGCTTGTCCTCAAGCAAACAAAGCAAAAAACACACAAAATCATAAAGCATACAATGCAATAATGAGACAATGGCTTCAACTTCATAAAATAAATTTAACTTTAAACATAATCATTCAAGTTGTTTCAAATCATTAACATGCAAAATCTGCGTCTAGATGCTCTGGACTAAATATATATATTAGTCTAAACTTAAATGTCAAGTTCTTTTTCACCCTTTTTGATTGTACACATACATTAATAATTATTTGGTCATTCAAACTCTGTAACTAATCCTAAGTACGTTTTCATGAAAAGTTAAGCTACTTACAAGTTTGGTAGGTTTTTATTATAAAACACTTTTTTATTTTTTAATTACTTTTTATGGACATGGACCTAGTCTTTTTACATGAAAGCAAACATTGGTGATGAATGTCGATCCCGTTACTCGACTAAGTCATGTTTTTATTAATTTGCTTTGTTGGAACATCATTATAGCCTTTTGATGTGAAGACGCACATTTGCGATGCGTGTCGATTCGGTTGCTCAGCTACATCACGTTCTCAACTGGCTACTAGCTTTATTTATAACCCGAAGGCCAGCAGAATAGTTATTTATTTACAAACATTTTTTATGCCTACCTTGTTGCTTTAGCTACTCGTTTTCATGAAAAAATACTAGCAAAACTACATAGTTAAAAGACCTAAATTATGAATGAATGTGACAACTTATAGGGTGATAAACTAACACTAAATCCTCATTAACGTATATTTAGCCAAAAAAACCTATATCACTAATTTTGCAAGGTAATGACTCTTCGCAACCTAATAGATTAGGTTCAAAATTAAATCAATTTCATTCCATCTAAGCCATCGACACATTCACACAATTCACAATATGCAACCTAACAAACTATCATACAATATGAAAATTTCACACTCAAAGCAAAACACAAAACCCTCTCCACACATGAACAACATATTGTCCTCAATATGAGAAGGATACAAACAAACACACATGGAAGGAAATAACATAAAATAAAATAAGAAAAATAAAGACTAAATTTAAAAGAAAAGGGTTAGAAACAAAGCCTCACGGTGTTGGAGGCGGAGATGGCGTCGGAGGTGGCAGTTGTACACCTTGAGCCTCGGAGTAACGATGAATATAACGTATATCCCAGCTATGACATTGTTGTGTGTGAACCATCTCCTTCACCCTTCTAGAATTTCTTCACAAGTTTGTTTGTAATTACCTTGGTTTGGCAGATATTGTATCGAGCACTTTCTTTCAACTAGTTCATTGGTGTCTTCTTCCTCTTCAGACTCCTCGCTAGTTGAGTCCTCTTTTGCCTACTAAGGTGGCACTGTGCTAGAACTCGCCTGACTAGCCCTGATCTTCACATGATTCATTTGGTTGATGTCCCAGAGTTCCATGTTATGGGACTTAATGGTGATTTAGAATGTCAGGGAGGCCATTATTATCCACGCTATAGTACTCAACAATGGTAGAAACCAAGTACTCCAAACCCAAATTATTGCTCCTTTTACGTAGTGTCGCAATAATAGCATTCAGCACATATATGGAGGTATACACTAAGATGTTGTGATCTATGCACCACAACAAAAAAGTGCCTTTGTTGAGCACTTATTGGTTTTTGATTTGTCAAAACCATTTGGCACACGAATTTATACAATAACAAGTGCTTGTGGGTTTGTATAATGTTGTTGTGGGCATTCTTAGCGTCGAATCGCTCTAACCCAGTGAGCTCATTCTAATAGCAAAAAGCACGAAAATCATTGTGCTAATTGATAATGGAAGATTCAGGGAAACCACAGATATCATACATAATTTCAAGGTTCACCTCATAAGGTTGTCCCTGTAACCTAAACCATATTTCCTTAGGGTGACTAGGTTCAAAATGAAGGAAAGTGAAGAATTCGAGAGTGAGCTCTTGATAGACAAGATATTGGAAGTGTATAAACTTGGCCCTCTGAATTCTTTCTGCTAAATTCTCTACCCTATCTAGCAATTCTAGCCTATCAAGCTATCAAAATCAAAATATTTCAGGACTACTATTTGTTTAACATTAAGTGACTGGAAACGAATACCTTCCTCCTCCATGTAGATTGGGAAAGGTACTCTGAAATTCTCTACCCTATTCCCTTACCCTCTACTCGAGACTTGATTTTCTCCCAATGATTGGTTGCATTTTGCTAACTACTTGATGCGCGACATACTGGACTACAAGTAGGTAGAAGTTAGAATAAAATGGAAATTTAGAAGTTGGTTAGAGAGAAATGAGGGTGTTTGGAGGTTCTAAACTTAGAGAAATAAAGTTAAAATTGAAGTGAGTAAAAAAAATGAAGTATGACATGAATATATAGGTGAAGGAAGGGTAAAATGGTAAAAATTTTAGCTAAAAATCGCGTGGACAGTTTTACCCTACCGTAGGCCACGATCTTGGCTTGCATTAATTCCACCAATTGTTGTTTTTTTTCTTCTTTTGTCCTACTACACATTCCCGAGATCCCTTCCTAACTCTTTTATAGCTCTCTCACCTCTTTTTTGCTTACTTCATCGATCATCTAACTCATGTCGAAGTCCTATGCCTTCCTGATCTTAATTGGAAACAAAATAACCTAACTATGGAATTCAAATTATTTAATATCAAACAAATATCTGGTAATTTTTAATCCATGGGTTGCCTCCCATGCAGCACTACTTTTAACATCATTAGCTTGACCCTCTATCCTTGGAAACTCAGTCGGGATCAATTATAAGAGGCTTGCTTCCACCCTTTTCATTTAACATCAATTTTGTAGACTATAAGTAAGCTACAAATTACAAAATAATTAGAAGGACAATATTGATAACATTATGAAAACTAATTAAGCTCAGTAATGTCCTTTTTCTAAGTGAACTGTTATCTAAATAGGAAATAACAAAAATCCCTGAATCTTTCATAGAATCTAGCAGTTTGCCTAGTAAGATGACGAGTTGTTCTCTTTTTGGTTCTTCCTCTTTTGCCCTCATCTCCTCTTCTTCTTTAGCTTCTTAAACAGAGACTTCCATAGCTTCTTCAAACTTGATGTCTGTTGTCAACTGTTCCTCGTCCTCTCATTCCTTAAAGATTTGTACACATCATTTTTTCTGAATGCATCGCTCTCCTCCGGATTCTTTAATACATCATTCATGTTGAATGTCACTTAGTCATCACTAATCCAAATGATGAGGTTCTCTTTATGGACACCTACCCAAGTTTTTTAGATGTTCAAGCATAGTATACCAAGATCTAAGGAATAATAGGGAGAGTTGTCATTCTTTTCTTCATCGTCTTTCCTTGTCTCTTAGTCTTTTACAAGATAGGGTTCAGCATGGTCTTCCACTGGTTCTTCTTGTTCTTCCCTATTTCTAAGTGTGATGGCCTCATATTGCTCTCATTAATATAATTCCATATTGCTCAGAGAGTCTTCCAAACTTCTCTTACAAAATTCACAGGAAAGTTGTCATACTTGAATCTCCAGATTGTGAATAAAAAAGGCATAATTTTTTGTTACTTTATCAAATTGCTCTTCTAGTCTCTTCTGGTTCTCTTCCATGTATGTTAGTTTATCCATGATTTTGTCCAATTTGGAATCCCATGAATTGAACTCATCTTGTTGAAATTCAAATAGGTTTTGATATCCCATGTGAGTACTTGCACTATTGTATAAGTTCATATAAAGATGATGATTTCCCCAACTAAATTGGGGCTCATTGAAATCTGTAAGAGTCCTTTGCTACCTATAATATACATCCTCCATAATCATTCTTTTTATCTCTTCTTAGTATTAAACTCTTGAGATTCCCCATTATTGTCCAGTGATATCCAAGTTGATGTGTCGTTTACTTTACGCCCAACTTCTTTTTTTTTTTTCAAAAGAAGGCGAAAAGCATTAGACCAAAGAATTAAACTAATCGCCTCCTTGACAATAGCGCCAAAAACTTGATCGGGTGGTTAGGTTATATGTAAGTTTTAATTATTAACCCTCGATAATCCACAAGCGCAAGGTTCATTAGAGTAGTACCAAAGGTGTCAATCCCACGAGGAGGGAGCTAATCTAATCCTAAAATCTAAGGCCAGAAACAAATAACAAAAATTTAAATGCTATGAAACAAAAACGAGAATTTAATTCAATCAATCAAATTAAGAACCAAACATGAAAATACTAATTACTAAGCAATTGCAACACACTTAAAAATCAACCTAAGGAAATTACCAAATGAGAGAAAGGGAATTTTATCTCTTCTTAATGATAACCTAACTGATTATGAATTATTGGACTGCTGGTTCTAGACTATCCTAGGGATGATTACTCTCTCTCGAGTTATAACCATTAACCTTAAATCATAAACCATAATCAAATTATGGGGGTTGCAATCTCTCAATTCAAAATCTATCTAAAACCCTAATTAGTTCTGAAGTTCTCTAATAAACTATCGGAAACTTATTTGAGATCTTTCTCCGCACAAATTACCAATCTGATTTAATTAGTCTCTATTAAATCACCAAACTCTTGTTAGTCCAATTTATTCATTTTTCATTTGATTCTCTCTCCACACAAATTACCGATCTGATTTAATTCTGGTTTTTATTAAATCACCTAACTCTCGTTAGTCCAATTTAATCGTTTTTCATTCGATTGACCCTCTCATTTTATTATCGAATTATGCAATCACATAATTAACCATAACAAAATCCAATAAACATATAAACATCTAATTTTCATTAATTCAAGAATAAAATTCCAAAGGTGAGTTTAGAACATCCTCAACATTCTAGATCCTATTATCAACTGTTCAATCCAATTCTATACAATAATAAAACTGAAAATAAACAAGAAATACAATCTAAAAGGATGATGGGAGGCAGCGATGTTGGGAAACCTCGTGATCTGGGAAGTACTTCAAGTCAGCTTCTTCTCCCCTTCTCTCTTCCTTCTTCTCTGCCTCTGCCTTTCAATAATTTCTCTCTAGGGTTTCTTAAGGTGGCTGATGTAAAAGCTCCTTTCTCTGTCTCTTATTGTTCTTTTTATATCCTCTTATGTTTTGGATGACCCTAGGGTATTTTGGAGATTCGAAAGGTCCAAAAAACCCCTCAAAACTTGACGTTTGTTCTTGTCTGTGCGTTTGCCAAATGTTGGCCACGATCGCGGCTCACATCTGAGTCTTTTGTCATGATCGTGGCATGCAGGCCACGATCATGGGCCATTCTCTGTGGTTTTGTCATGATCGTGGCCTGAAGGCCAAAATTGTGGGCTAAATCTGAAGCTTCTGTCATGATCGTGGCCCATTGTTAAGGCACGAAAGTCTCCGAAACTCCTCGATTCTTCGATGTTGACCCTGAAACACTAGCAAACACATCAAGGTACCTCAAAAATGTAATATTTAAGCTCAGAGAATTAACCATAAAACACTTAAAACATAAAAAATTAAAAAACTAACACAATTCTAACATGAAGACATATTAAATGATTGAATTAACGACTAATCATATATCAAATTATACCCTAAAACACGATGCAATTGACACTTATCATAGCTCCTTTAACATCTCTAATATGCTAAGCATTCTATAACTATTTCCGTAAAAAGATTGCTAATGATCTCCTAGGTTTTTTGAAAGAAAGATGTAAAAAACCTACCTAGCCTAGTTCTTTTCGAGGATGCAAGTTAAATGGCACTTTTTTTAGTTCTTGATTAATGAATAGAGCAATCAACTAATCCCTAACATCTTGACTTATGGGACAATCAAAGTAACATTTTAGGTTGAATTCATTTTGTAATGCTTCTTTTATTCCCGTCAAATTCAAGAAGAAATCCTTAGCAAGCTTTTGTAAGGAAGGCTGGTTAGAGAATGTTTTCCCCAAACTACCATTAAGTACTACAATCTTGTTCATGTTTCCTCTTGCTTATAGAGATGCATAAAAGAATTTTATGTTTGAATCTCCATCCCTTAACCAATTGATTCTTGCTTTTTGTTTTAAGATGGAAATGTAAAAATTTAGTGTCTCTTAGCGTTATTTAAGACTTTAAGCTTCTTTTGTTCTTAAGAAATTATTGAAATGATGTTTGTAGCTAGCTTATTGAGCCTCTCTTAGCTTCAACTTAGTTTTAATAATCCTCTTGGTTTGATTATTAGAAAATGACTTGAGAGCTTGTTTCACCTTCTTGAGTTTCTACATAAGCTGGTAATATTTATATCCTGCAACATTTTGTTTCCAGCAGCTTTAAACTATTCCTAGGAATCCTTATTATTGAGTTAGCCTATGGAAGAATCTAAATGGAACTCTATACTTCTTTAAAGCAATGAGATTCTTAATATGGATGTATGAATGATCTGAGAATGAATTTTCACAAAAAAATGCAAAGGAATGAGAGAAAAGATCTAACCAAGCATGATTGACCAAGGCATTATCAAAATTTTTTTCCTTATTAGCATATTCAATTGCTAGTTGTTAGACCAATTTAGTAGTCTGCCAATAAAGCTGAGATATACTATATCCTCTTTTTGAAGAAAGCTTTTTAATTAACTTTTTATTCCCATATTAGACATCCTTCCTCTATTTGATTCCTAAGCTGCTAGGATGCAGTTGAAATCTCTAATTATAAGCCATGGATTTGAAATTACAACTTCAATGGACTAGATATTCTCCTATATGGTGTCTCTTTAGAAATAAAAGTTTGAAGCATACATAAGTGTTAGATCAAAAGCTGAATTCACTTTATCCATTTGGAATTTTAAATGAATATGATGATCACTCTCCTCAACTACTTGAAAAATTATCTTGTTTAATTTATATAGGCACATTAATCTTCCATTGTAATGTAAAGAATGATTAAAAATAGCTTTCCATCTTCTCCCAGAATTTTTAGGTGATCCTGCATCTGTGGTGATTTTATTTTAGTTTTGAGAAGCATATAATACAAGACCTTTGTTCTAAAATAATCTCCTTAACATTGCTCTTTTTAGATGGTTGTTAAACCCTTTAACATTCCATAACAAAATTGTCATCAAGGGGTTATCCCCTTTAGTTTTGTTCTTCCTCTTCCTTCTAACTGATTTCCTCCTAGAGTTGTTAATTGAATCTTTAACTTCCACATGATATCCAGGATTTCTAGAGTTGTTCTTAGCTTCTATCACTTCTTCATTTTCACCAATTTTTATTGTTTCTTCCTCTGTCAGGTTTTCCTTGCTAGTTTTTGAGTCTTTGTTTAAGTATTTAAACCCTGCTTCATCATGTCAACCTAGTTTGAAGACTTTCTCTGTTGGTTTCCATTTTCTATTAGATAGGTTTCATTTCCATGGATAGATGATAGGAACATCAATTCTCTCTGATTCTCCATTTTAAAACTAGTAAGTTATTTGGTGAATCCGAGTTCCTCCTTATTTTAATACAAATTTTTACAAAATAGATCCTTTTCTTATTAACAGTTTAAAAATCCATAAAAATTGGTTTTCCAAGTGAGCTAGCGTAGAAACTTAATCACTAAATTGTCCACAACTCCAAATGCACATTATGAAAGTTTACCCTTATAGGAAATGAGTCAATATAATCCTGGCTTCCACTTTTGAATAAACATTGGATGTCCTCCTATGTGCGATGGACCTTACTCAATTATTTCATTTAAGTAGCTTTCTAAAGAGAACTTAAATAGGAATGAACCATTGTTGGACCCTGAATTTTTTTTCTTGGAAATTAAAATTTATTAAATGAATTAAATGAGAAATTTGTGGTGAACAAATTGCTTTAAATGGAGTTGAAAGTAAGAAACAAATAGTGAAAGTGTGAGAATTTGGAGAATTGTAAGCTTGAATTTTTGTTTGGGATGAATAGTAGCAGAAAGTGATTTGTCAGCTGAAACTTTCATGAATTTTTCTGGGTTGAT
>JAOSBL010000008.1:18072809-18097070 GCA_027568915.1 Erythroxylum roraimae
TCAAATTCTAATTTCCATTCAATTCCCAATTCATCCTTGCTAAATTAAAGACTCAACTAAAATAAAATAAATAAAAATAATAAAACAATTAAATCAAAATAAGGAATAAATAAAGAATAAATAAAAATAAAAATTTCGGGGCCCAACATATGCATTGGAATATTATTTGTGTATGAATTTGGCATTTGCATTGTGTTAGTTTTGATTAGGTTGGCTTGGTGTGAACATTTTGTAGCATGATGTGTGAATGTTTGAATGTGACAATGGCATGAATAATTTTCTTACTTTCAAACATGGTCATTTAAATTGTCAAGGCATAGTAACTTATGAATTTTGTGTTTTAAGTATCTTTAGGATGAATATAAATTTTAATTAAGATATGGCATTTATTCTTTCATTTTATCAAACTTGTTTGGGTACATTTGTATTTACGTTCATTTAAAGTGGTTAGCATCATTAGTACCATTTTATGAGAATGACTGACTAAGAAGAAAAAAGGAATCATTGGATATTCATTTTATAGTTTATTAGCATAAAGTAGCCATAGTGAATCCTTACGAGCCCATTAGGTCTCTAGTTTATAATATCCATCTATGATGTATGTGCATAAGTTTCTCATATATTATTTATATGTATGATGGGACTAAGCTAGCATCATTATATATTGATACTTATTCTTCCTACACTGCATAAGACATCGAATTTGATGTCATTGGGAAATGCCTTTATTCAACTAATTAGGGGTTATTTGTATCACTTAAACTTGGTGTGATTAGTGGCATGTTGATCATCACCTGATTAGCAAGGAGATTAAGAGTGTTGGATGATAAGAGAGAGGTAAATGAAGGCTTCACTTCCTTTCTAATCATCATAGATATTCCATAAGTAGTGAGGATGGTTGGACTTTAGGCCAATGTATAAGGTTAGTACTTAAATAGCACAACACTATAAGTAATAAAGGACATCTTTATATTAACAAACCAGGCTAAGAATGAGGAGCCATTAAGAGAGCTAATATTACCCTATGCTTTGAACATATTGCCATCTACTAAAATATATATTGAGTAGTATATGCATTGGATTGGACATATGTTGGTATGGTTGGTGCATTATATAGGCTCATAACAGTACTACCAATACTCCATCAACTATAGCCAGTAATGACAGAGTCTAAGTGAAGACAAAGGCTCTAAGAGAGGCTACAATCGCAATCATAGAGCTTAAATAGGAAAACAAGATTCATAGAGAGACTAAGGCTCTATGAGAGACAAAACTTGCAATTGTGGAGATTAAGTCACATCTAGACACTAGGCTAACAAGATTAAGCCGCATCTAGACACTGAGCTAACAAATGTAGATTCATCGTTAAGCGATTTGATCGATATGATATCATTTGATGATTTGGTAGGCTCCGAGGAAGTAGTCCCTTATGTGCCTCTATTAGGTCCACCATCCTAGGATTGACATCTTTATTGTTATTCCTATATTTCTTTTTTTTAATTATGATACCATGACTATATAGGAAAAACATTTTTTGTTAATGAAAATTAAAGGAATTTTCCAAGTATTACAGTTGTCCTCTATTTTATATCAATGAAGTACCAGTTCTTTTATTGTGTTCTTCTCCTTTTTTTTTTAATTTTCATTATTCTTGCATAACTTATTGATTGAGGATAATTTACAACTTAAAAATGGGGGGATGGGGGGAGGGGAACTTAAGTAACTATTCTTATCAATTTTATCATTACTAACTTAATAGGAAGTAATTCTGAAATATTTTTAACTTTCAAAGCATATTATTTGAGTTAACTCACTAAAAATTTGATTATTGATGTGAATCAAAATATTTAGGCAATTATTTATGAGCTTTAATAATTAATTTAATTCTTTGTTTTGCTTTAGTAATTTTGATAATGGATGCTTAATTTCCATAAGGATATTTTGTTATTTTTTTCATAATTGAGTTAAATGTGAATTCTTTTTTAGCATTTTCATTATCCAACATTAAAAAATAAATTATGAATAAATGAGCATAAATAAATTCACTTTGTTGGCTTCAACCTAAGTAAAAAGGTTGAAGTTAAAAAGTAGTACTAGTAATGACCTAATTGAGTAACTAGGAGTATTAATAGCAAATTGTTTACTCTCATATCAAAAGGTTAACTGAATGTTTAAATAAGCTAAAAATGCTCTTATGTTAATTTAAATTTATTATTTTACTTAACATTCAACAAGGGTTGTGATGTAGAAATTTGAAAACAAATTTCTCGTATATGTTCACCTTATGCATTAAGTTGAATTTTAAAGGATTATATAGCATATTAAATTTATTTATTATGATGAAAGTAGTTAAATGTCTAACAATTTGATTAATGTTGCAATTCAATTATTAGGGGAGAATCTTGGTGAATATGATTGATGTGTTAAATTATTTCTTAAAATTCCCTCCTATCTGAGTTTAGTAATGCGATTAATTTTCTTAAAGATAAGAAATGCTTAAATATTTGAGACTTTTATATATTATATGATATTGTTAGAAATCTATTATTTTTAGTATTATTTTTATAGCATATTGCTTGTGTTTTGAATGCTTTTCAAGGATTTGGTACTTAATTTGAGATATAATTTGTTTTATTTCATATTTCTACTTTTTAGGAAAAGGAGTGAATTTAGAGAAGAATTGGATAAATTTGGAGAATTGGATAAATTTGGAGCAAACTTGGAAGACTTGAATTACAACCTAAGAATGCACCTATATGCCACAGTATTAGGGTCATGTTCTAAGGTGACAAATTTTGCTTCTCCTTTGTAGCCCTACATACCCCCATACTACCCCATAGATTAAGATACATGACACTTACATGTCCCTATGTAGGTCCCATGTTGGTGGTGTTTGTTGGACCCCGAACTTTTCGTGAAAGATTAGAATTATTGAATGAGAAATTTTGGTGATTAGTCACGAGTTAAGAACAAATAAATGAAAGTTCTTGAACCAAGAATTTATAGACAAGAGTCAATTAGAGAATGAAAAGTGTAGATAGATTCAAGATTTTCTATGGTGTTTTAGTAGGTAAGAGATTTTGAAATGGGAAGAATTAAGGTGAAAGTTAGAAGTGAAATGAAAGCAAAAATGAAGTTAAATTTGTGTAGTAAATTGATGAAAAATATGTACGTAGGTGTGTGATTTGTTATTCATGTTCATGATTATTCATGGATTATAATTTCTTTATGGATGATACTGATTTGAAATGAAGTGGAGAATAAGGAGTAAGTGAAGTAGAAAAGGTGATCTTGATATGAGTTGTTAAGGAAAGATTTTGAAATAAAGAGTTGATCTAGAAAATGTTCATAAAGTATGCCCCAGTCTTTTAGCCACAACGTTTTCTCTAGTTGTCCAAACGAGATGATTCTTAATTTGTATTAAACTAAAGATATATGGCTACATTTCGTATGAAGGCATCGAATTTCAATTCTATCTCTAAGAATCTCAAAAGTTGTCATGAAGTTAAGAATTGGGTGCAGTACGTTGGTCTATGAATGAAAAATTCGTCTTCGGAATTTAGGGGCAAATTTGGGATTTGATATAAATATATTTGAGCAAAGTTGCCTTATGGAAAGTTGTAGATCTTTCTTTTGTCTTTCCAACGGTATATAGTATGAAAATTTTGGACATCTAAGCTAAAAGTTATGCCCTTTGTATTGTTCCATCTCAGTTTTGCTTCTGTCTCAAAAATGACATCATCTTCGTCTTAGTATGACGTCAGCATCATCTTAGTTTTGTTTCATCTCAGTTTTGCTTTCGTCTAAAAAATGAAGTCATCTTCGTCTTAGTATGACGTCATCTTCGTCTTAGTATGACGTCATCTTCGTCTTAGTATGACGTCAGCATCGTCTTAGTTTGACTTTTGCTTTGTCTTAGTTTGACCTTTTGCTTTCTTCATCTGTTCTATTTTTGACCCCACAGATGAAAGAATTTGTCTTCGTGTCTTCATGAGAGTTGTAGCTCTTGAAGTCTTCGTTCGTACCATCCAAAGAACACCTCAATCAAAAATTTCTACAGAAAGTTATGGTTGTTTCTTCGAAACAGGTTCAGTATGATTGAGGTCATGAACATGGTTGCTTCTTTTGACCATAACTTCTTCACTAGACCTCCAAATGACTTGAATCTTGAACCATTGGATTCGTAAGACTTTTCTATATATCTCCACCAAAAATTGAAGCTATCTGTAATGAAGTGAGAAAGATTGAGTGAAAACATGGGACGGGTACAGTGAGTGTGCTCTTAAAGGACATGAACTGGTGTTATTCCACTGAACATACTTCAGTATTTTAATGATTTCGGGGATAGTAGAACTCCAAATGAGATGATTTTTGATTTGTGATAAACTAGAGACATGGATCTACAAATGGTATGAAGAACTTGGAATCTAATTCAATCTCTAAGATGTGTAAATTTCAGATGGAATTTGTACATAGTACATTGTTATGGGACAAAAGCAGTCCAAAAATGTTTGAAGTATATCTTTTGAATCACTGAACCAAATTGAATGATTTCTGTGGCATTAGAAACTTAAGACAATGAGGGACATTTTCTAGAAGAAACTGTTATGTTAGAATGTTTAAGGGTATTTTTGGCAAGACACTTAAAGTTGAAAGAACATAAGCTTATGAGGAAGGATAAAATGGATTTTTTGGACTCATTAAGGGCATAATTGGAAGGAGAAGTATTTTCTTGCTTATAAATAAGGGAGAAAACGTAAATGAGAAGATTCTAGAGAAACAAAATGTGTGGATGAGGGGAGAGTGTCATAAAGAGAGAGAAATATAAAGAGAAGAAGAGAAAGAAAGAAAGAAGAGAAACAAGCTAGGGTTTTAATTTCCTTAGCCTTCAAGAGAGATTTTGAGGTTGTTCAAGAAGAGAAAAAGGTAGAGGAAGAGAATAGCTTCCATTTGAGCTAAAGATCCCTTCATTTAGTAAAGAATGAAGGTAAGATCATTTTGAAACTTTCAGATTTTTGAAAGAATTCTAGTTCATGGAGTTTAGAAAATGTTTGGGTTTAAGTATTTTAGAACCAATTTTAGTGATTGTGCTTTGAGGGATTTTTAATTAAAAATCCTATTGAGTGGGATTTTTGTTATTGTATAAAGGGATCAAGAGAGACAAGAGGAACAGCAGGAAAAAACCTTTGATACCTCAGGTTGTTTGCAAAGAGAAGAGGCATTTTGAGCAAGTCAAGTTTTTAAGCAAGGAAATCAAGGTGGGTACATGTTTATGATAGAATCAATAAGCCACTATTGCTTTCTTTAAATCAAAGAAGTCTGATTTCATTTTGCATCATAAGTGCTGCATTATTGTTCATGAATGATTTGAGAAATCTTTTCGATTCGGTATATGAACTTTTGATGAATTTCGAAATAAAGATGGAAATGCATTGAAACATTTTATGTTATGCCTTGAAAAATATCATGGCATTTTGTATAAGTGATCAAGAGAAAGTATGAGCATTTGATAAAATGACTTTGAGCATGCTTATGTGCTTTTGTTTGGGCGAGAGTGGAACCATTCTGTTCGTCACGTGCACGTCGACAAGAGCCTTCTCCCGGCTGCCCCCTTGTGGCATATGAGCTCCGAAATGGACTCATTCTGTTCATGAGGTAAACTTCGGTTTTCTCATTCTGTTTCATGGAACCCTCAAGCCATTTTTTGTGCATTGCATCTGTGAATTGTCAAGTTGATCCATTTATGTTTTGTAAGTTGTGAATTTTGACTGCACAGCAAGAATTTTGAAACGTAAGCATTTTTATGATTCAATAGAATATTTTCTAAGACAAGTAAAACGCTTCAAGGTTTTTGCTTATCTTTTACTATAAACTGTTACCCACGAGTTGTTAAGCTCACCCCCTCTCTGTCCCATCCTCAGGTTATAGCTAGAAGGTCAAGTGTTCGAGAGCCTAAAGGAATTATTTCTTTTGCTATTTTGTAGTTCTTGTAACGTTTGTAATTTGAGATTTCGGATTATAAAGTATTGTAGCTTGAAAGGCCATTATAGCTTTGTAAGTATTGTATTCAAGAGTGTTGAAGGAAAAAAAATTTGAGAGTCTTATGATTTCTGCAAGAAGAGGAATCGATGATATTCAAGGAAATTCCATAGGATTAAGTTCACATTCATGATCCGAAGTTGGGTTCCGAAAACGGTGCCCAACAGTGTTAATTTTTTAGAAAAGTTATTAAAGTTGCAAAATAACACAATTTGCTAGATAGATTTGTATTGTGTTCATAAAACATATTAAAAATGAGGGATTCGTATTTAAAAAGAAGCGAAAGAAAAATAAAAGAGTTATTTTGTCTATGATATGGTTTAAAGTCATTTCAAAGGTGTTCTAAAAGATAGGGAAGGATTCATAAAAAGATTCAATATTCAATATTCAAGAACAATGATCTCCTTTTCTTGTTTTCTTTATCATTTTTAAAATGTAATTCTTTGTCTAGTTATAAACTAATTGGGATATAAATTTAGGTAGGATGAACCATATGATGTCATATATTTTTATTGATTATTTGGTATCATGAATATCTGGCTTTCTTATGATTTATCCATATGTTTCATACTAATTGAATTGAACGAAAGAAAGTGGAAGATTTAATTATCAGATTCATGCGTTGAGATTTGAGACAAGAGATGAGTGTTAGATGA
Organism: Erythroxylum roraimae; assembly: GCA_027568915.1. NCBI lineage: Eukaryota > Viridiplantae > Streptophyta > Magnoliopsida > Malpighiales > Erythroxylaceae > Erythroxylum > Erythroxylum roraimae. The sequence goes on from JAOSBL010000008.1 coordinate 18,079,505, forward strand.
TAATATAGGTAAAGAAGATTAAGCATAAGTTATTCAAGAGAAAGCCATAAGATCTTCTTAAGTTAAGGTAAAACCTGTCAAGAGAGTTTATAAAATAAATTAATGCATTCTTAAGCTATCTTGATTAAAAGGGATATCAATTGATTAGTCTAAGAATAGGGTTTATATGTATCAAGAGAGAATATGATCTAAATTAGGAGTTATTAAGATCTAAAAAACTAGAATCATTCATTAAATCAAAGTGAGATTGAATATAGTTAACTCTTAAGGGAGACCTTACTTAATACTCATTTATTCACATTTTGGTTCTTGTTATCATTTCTTTATTTTGTTGTTTAGATTTATTAGTTATTTTATTTTCTTATTTAATCAATCATAATCATCGGCCTAGCTTTTTAAGTATGTGAGTAGTTAGTAATTAATTGATAATCCTTGTATGATCGACCTATACTCGCCTATGCTAGTTAATCTACATAGTGCCCTTACGGTTAAAACACAGACTATATCATCATAATTATACCATATTTTTAGCATTAATTTAGAGAGCATTATTGAACAAGTTTTATCTAATGTAATACCCTCAATATTTCACAAATATACTAATCGTAACTCATAGTAATTGAGGTGTCGATCCCACGAGGTATCAGCTAAAACTAATTGAATCCTAACTTTGTATAAGGTTGTAAAAATGTGAATTGTAAGAAAACAAAAATAACCAAAAAATTAAACAATCGAGTATGAATTGAATGAAAATAAAATTCCAAAATTAACACAATTAAATCAAATAGAGCACTAAAACACTTAAAAAATTAGATTTCGTAATAAAACAAGATAGATCAATTATGAGAGTATAGAATTCATTCTATCATCATTTTGCTACCTTAACCACTTTTGATTCAATCGGTATCGATCTAGATTTCCAAAGGGTTAATTACTCTCTCTTAAGACCTAATCAATTAACCACAATTAATAATCCCTAATTGATTCCAAAATTCTAGATTTGCAATCTCTCAATTAACCAAAACAGTTTAACATTTTTAACTAGTTCTCAAGCAATCTATCAGATAATCGGGTCCTCAGACAAGATCTCTCTTCTTATGATTATTGATTTGATATTTATGAGACTTATTAGGTTGTTAACTCTTATTACCCAATACCCAACCTAATCATATTACTATTGATTCAATCTCTCAATTTATTATCAAAGTATGCACACCATAAATATTACAACATCCAACATTTCATTAGCATCAAAAGCAATCAAGTCACAAAATGATTTAAGAATAAATCCTAAAATGAAATTAGAACATCATCAACATGTTGAACATCCTTAATCCTAATTCATATATCATGATGGAAGTAAATAAACAAGAGAAAGAAGAAATGAACTTGAATGGACTAGGTTGGAGTGGTTGGATTGTTGTAGCAGATATTCCTCTTCTCTTCTCTCCTTCTTGATCTTCCTTTAGGTTCTTTCTCAATTTGGAAAATGGAGACTTGATCTATTTTAGATATGTTATGTTCTTATATAGTTCATGGATCATTTAGGATAAATTATAGGTTTTATCCATGTCAATTTCTCCAAAAAGACCTCCAAATATCAAAACAGAAGGAGAACCCCGAGTCTGGTAAGCGCCTGTCACGATTGTAACACAATAGAAATTGTCTTTTGCCATGATTATAACATGGGTGTCACGATCGTGACCTATTGTAAAGCTCTTCTGTCACGACTGTGACACTTAAGTCACAATCGTGACCCTAAGGGTTCTTTTGTCATGACTATGATGAACATGTCACAATCGTGACCCTACCCTTTTGTCCAAGCTTGCTTTAACTTCCTTATCTTCATTTATCTGAGTTCATACACTACAAACACATCAAAACGCCTCAAGAACACAAGATAAAGGTCCAACATCATGCCATAAACCATATAACACTTAGAAACATAAACACACAATCACATTAACATAATTTTAAGCCTAAGCATGCAAAAATCATCTAATCAACACTTAAAAACACACTTAAACATCTATAAAAGTGTAATTTATACCTATCATACTCCTTAATGAATAAAGTGTAAAGTTAGAAAGATTTAAGTTGAGTTAGAGCAAATTTGGTATATTTTAAGTAAAAGACTACAAAAACAATGTCAACACGATACCCTATTGCTATTTAAGTTCAATCATGCCACGTTCTATTTTTAGGCAAGTTTTTTGATGATTAATATAGTAACTCATGTTTAGATAAGGTTTAATAAGGTGGCATTTATTCTATAGGTGTCTATGACATCCTAGCATGTTCTACATATGGTCGCCAATATAGGGTCGACACATACCTATGTTTAGACTAGCATTGGTAGTTTTTATTATTTAAAGAAATTTAGGGGATCTTAAGAAACACTTGAGAGCAATATGATTTCATGTTTGGGCTATGTTAGGAGAAAATTTTCAAGTTTATTATTTTTAAGAGAGAGATAATGAAAAAGGGAGAGGGAGCTTCAGAGGAGTTCTTGGAGATTAGCTTCAAAATGAAAACATGACTTAGAACTCAATTGAGCAACTTCAATTAAGGAAAGACCACTTTTGGAGAGGAAAATAAGAAGATTCACTATGAAACCTCAAGAACGTTCAAGTTTTAAGCCATGAGAATTCAAACTTATTTCTTAATTCTTTATTATCCTTTATAAGTTTTCCTTATGTTATTATGAACTAATTGGAATATAAATCTGGTTGTGATAGATTCTATGACTTGATGTTTTGAATTGATTCTTGATTCTTGATTCTTGATTCAATAAAAGTTTTAGTTTTCTTAAGAATTTTTTTATATTATCTTGAATTGAAAATTTCCAGTGATTTGCTTCAATTAGAATTTCATTCATTTAGATTAACAATTTATTTATATGGATAGATCATAATATGAATAATGAGAGTTTTTATGGAACTCTAAAGATAGGGCCACTTAAATCTTTTAAGTTAGAGTTAAATCTATCATAAAAATTCACAAAGTGAGGTACTGCATATTCAGGTGCTTTGATTAGAAAGAGATTTCAATTAATCAACTTAAGGATAGGAGCCATATTTTGTTATATATAATATATTTATGTAATTGGAATTCCTATTAGTCCAAGAAAGTAAGATTAATTATTGAGTCGAGGTAAATTCAAGGTGTATGAAAAGTCATAGGGGAAGTCTACCTAGATCTTACTTGCCTATGATTGCTTCAACCTTATTCACTTTTAATTTTATGATTTAATTTATTTCTGTTTATTTTCTTTTAATCAATCATTAACTTTTTTAGATTAGATAATAAGGAGATAGCTATTACTAGTAACTCCAGCTCTAGTGGGATGAACACTTAACTCATTTAGCTATACTATCGAAGTGATAGGTACATTTGTCTAAGTGATTTCTTTAGTTGTGTGCTGTGTTTTGTTTTTTATATATTCATATCACACATTAAGCTCTAATGGAGGTTATGCCTAACCTCCTTCCCATTTGTCTATATAAAGATCAACCCATTTAATGTTGGCATCAATAAATTATTCACCTCACCTGACCGTAAGAAGTTCTTTAGAACTTCCTCTATTGCTTTAACTAGGCTTTAAGGAAGAAATATTAATGGGGTTAGGAATGAGACAAATAATTTTTCATTTCTCGAAGTTTTTCACCTTTAAGAAAATTCTTGATTAATCTTGAACACTAGGTTACCAACCAAACTATAGGATTTCTAAATAAAATGAGCATTTAGCCCATTTAGACCTAATGCCTTACTTGCATTCATGTTAAAAGGAGCTTTTTCAATATCTGATCTTATGAAAGGCTTAACAATCGTCTTTATTTTCTTTGGGATAATGAGTGATAAATGAATGATCTAATAACTTGCACAAAAAAAGAATTATTAGTAAAGTACCTAGTATTCTATTAAAATAGTTGAAGGCCATGTTTTTCATATTTGATTGCTTCCAAATAGTTATGCCATTTGTATTTGTTTTGGAGCCTATTTTGTTGACATGTTAAAATTGTATTATAGAAGTATTTAGAGTTCATATCACCATCCTTAAGTTAATACATCCTAGATTTCTACTTCAATAGTGTATTATGAGCCTCCAAAGTGTGGATATAATGTGTCAAAGCCATGCCATCTTTCTTTCAATTTCAAGGAATCATTTTTAAGGCTAGAATTAAGTTCATCATGAGCCAACTGCAGTGCTCCTTATTTTTGAAACTATAGTGTAGTATTGCTAAAATATCTATTATTAAGCTTCTTTAATTCCTCTTTCACAACTTGTAGTTTTCTCATACATTAAAGGTCTCAAACCCTTCAACATTTGTTTCTAGGCCTTTAAATACTGCATCCTCATAATCTTCCAATGTATTTGGAAAGTTATTAAACCTAAAAGGAACTTTCAAAATACCTTTAACAACTTAAAGGTGGATCTTTATATGAAAACGATCAGAACTAGGGGAGTTATTGAATTGTCTTTCTCTTGTAGTAGTTTGACATCAAGTTAGAATTCACTAAAGCTTTGTCAAGATTTTTTTCTTATATTCCAATTTCCATTTTATTAATTAATCTAAGTGAAATGATACGTATCATACCTCAAGTTTGAGATTCCATTGTTGCTCAAACAATCTCTAAAATATTTTGTGAAGTGTTTAAGGCTTAGGTTTGTTCCTTATTACTCCTGTGTCTAGAGTATGTAATTGAAACATCCTATTATTAACTAAGGAGACTAAATGTAAGATTGGAGATTTTTTATATCATTCTATAGATAAATCCTTCAAAAATAAAGGTTACTAGAAGGATCATAAAACATGTTCGCAGTTATATGATACATTGGTCAAAGAGCCTTGTTTAAAGCTCCTTTACCATCCAAAATCATAATTTTTTATTATGATCATATAGTAATAAGCATTATAATTAGTCATATTATTTCAATTTTTACCAAAAAACTATAAACATTTTCTAAATTTGTTAACCTTTATTTTAATCTCTAAAAGCTCTACCAAATTTTGTTTATATGATAGTCATAAATTACCAGCTTCTTTTTAGAGTAATTCAAGCCTCTCACATTCCAAACTATGTTGGTCACTGAGAAAATGTTTGGGGTTAAAGACCCCTTTTCTAATGGTTATCAAGCCTCTTCTTTATTGTAAAAAAAAAATCACTTAAGGTTGTTACATCTACAACAATCTTCTTTAAAGTTGTTGTAGCCATAGAGATATGTACCCTAAAATTGTTGAGCTCTAATGTGGGGTTATTGCACTTATAGGTTGTGATCTGATCTTCTATAGTTTGAACCCTATGAGTTTATTAAGTTTTTTTAGGCACTTCTTGAAGAATTTGATCTAGAACAATTGTCAACTTGATGCAATTAATGTTCTCTTTAGGAAGATTAATATCTTTCTACTAAGTAAAGACTTCATTTTCAAATAAGATCTGCATTATCTTAGGATACCTTAGCTTCATCAACAGCTACATTAGTTTGAAGGTCTCCTGTATTTAATCTGGTTACTTCATTGTAGTTATCAATGACAAAAACTTTTTTAGTTGGTTTCTAGAATTTCTTTTGGGGTATTTTTATAGCTTCCAATGATAACTTAGGAAGATTTTAACTTCAACAAGTCCCTGCCTTCATCCAGCCTTCTAAACTTCAAAGTATCAGATAACTCTGCATCTTAATCTTGACATATATTCTGATATAACCTATTATTCTAAGGTCAACAGTGTTCTCATTAAGATATATTGGTCTGCCTAGGTAGCTGGAAAATAGCTCAAATCAATGGTCACCAATATCCTAAAGGAATGTTATGAAAGTTAATCTAAATAGGGATATATTTCAGGTTTTGTTTGTCAAGGGGCATACTTACTATCCAAATTTAAAGGAGGGTTTATCCTTAATGATTTAAGGTCCCATATTTAAAGTCTTCATCATATTTGATTCATAATTGAATTTAAACAAGACGTAATCTTCATTTATAATGGTCTTTTCTAGTCCAATTTGATCCTATTTGGATTCTACGGATGCTTATATTTAAGGAAAGGACGGTCTTTGTCAATGAAGTAGACAGTAAGAGTCGGTGCCAACTTAGATTCACCTGCTTTCAATATCTCAATAAGTGGAGAAGCAACAAGGGATATACACCTAATGCTTAACGGATGAATTTGAACTTCTCAAAAGGAGGTTGATCTCCTACATCTTTAACACTATGATTTCTTGGGAGCTTTTAAAAGGAGATGGTGGAGGAAAATTTTGATAGGACAAAGTAGTAAGAGTAGGAGAAGAAGGAGCTTGTTGAAAAAGAGAAACATAAGCTTCTTGAGGTATTGTTATTGGAGAGGTTTCAATTGAATAAAGTGGCAACAAGGAAATAGGGATAGCAAAAAAGTTAGGGGCAAGTTAAGAGGCTATTGATGATTTTTCAAGTGTTTTGGTAGAGATAGAAAGGAGGAGACAGATGATGGAGACTTCGGAAGAGTTGTTGGAAGTTGTAGAAGAAGCCAAAGTTTCTTAAGACTAGAAATCCAATTGTAGAGGCTAACTAATAAGATTGCTTGAAAGGGAAATAAGACAGTGAAAATCTATGTTTAGAAGAAATAAAAATATAACTAAATGTCAGTGCTATTATTATAAAGAAAATGATAAATATGATAATGAATGTCATAAAAAATTTAATAAAAAGAAAATAAAGATAGAAGATGAAGCCAATGAAGATTGATGTTGACATCAAATTCGATTGCTGCCCATCTACTACAAGCGTTAACGTTGTATTTGTGTATGTCATACTTACGGCAAGTCCCTTGCACTCACCTCCGTCTGAATATTGCAGCTCTTGCTGCTTTAACCCTCTTACTGGCTGCCTCACAGTCTCCTTTTAATCTTATGAAACGTTTGTTGGACACGATTTGCGACCTTTAAAAGGTTCAGAATACTTCTATTGTCTAAACCTCCAGGAAAAATACCATATGAATTTTCCAATGCGAAGTATGTCTCTCCAAGTCTATGGACCGTCAGGAATATAAAGACTCTTCAATTTCTTTAAATTTTATATTTGTATAAGTAAATCCCACCTTAAAATATGGTTCGTCAATTGGTTTAAAAAAAAAAAACAGAGAGAAGAAGAAGGAGAAGATTGCTGTTAGTAATAAATGAAATTATTCTAAATAGAATAACTCTTCCGTCAGTCGAAGTGTTATCTGACTCATGCCATGGCTGACAACTTTATTAAACCAAACACAAACATAGTACAGGTGGTTATTGTCCATAAATGAATTTGTCCTAATTACCGGATTTTCGTTGTAATTAGCCTTCAAACCTGGACCCTCTAATTCTATCCCCCGTCCAGTAGAGAGGGAGAACTGAGCCCGGCCAAAATGGCTGAGAATATAATTTACCAAATTCCAAACACTGTCGTCTTCCCATTTTTAACTCCTCATGGTCTTAACATAGCGAAACAAACTATACATCCATAATTATACCGCAATCTCTGATTCTTTGCATCCACTAGGCACTGGCTATGCCTCTGACACAAAAATAGTTCCATTGCTTCTTTCATAATAACTCCTTCAAAATCTCGTTCTTGTACTATATACATATGTATGAACTTCTAAAATCTTCCTTTTCTTGTCTTTAGGCATGTATTACGTTCATATCCTTGAAATTTTTAGACGGTGTAACTAGTCAAAGAAAGGATTTTTGTGATTTGGGTTTCGCTGTGAAAAGTTGGTAGATCTTTATTGTTGACATAAGGTCCTTGGGTTCTCGGAGAGCAAGTGAAATGGGGATGGATTATTATGATGTTTTGAATGTGAACAAGAGTGCTTCGGAGGATGATCTGAAGAAGTCTTATAGGAAGTTGGCTATGAAATGGCACCCTGACAAGAATCCCAACAACAAGAAAGAAGCAGAGGCCCAATTCAAGCAGATTTCTGAGGCTTACGAGGCACGGTTCTTTTCCTCTCATTCTGATCTTGGTTTGCTCTCTCATTATTACTTGGTACACAAATTGAAGGGTTCCCATTGACACAATTACCTAATGCCATATTGTAAGTGTTGATCTTTGATATGCGATTTGTTATCTTGGAATTGAATGATAATGCAGCAGGATAAAGTCACATCTTCTACAGAAGGCAACGCTATTATAATTCCATGTACTTTTATTTCCCCCTTTTTGCTCTTGTTCCAAAACTATACATTTAAGAATTCCCCTCCATATGAAGCTTTTAACTCTGTAAATACTGGTTAATATGTGAACACTGGCAACTATGTGTTTGATGAGACAGCTTGTAGTCCTGACGTGTTGTTCTTTTTTTTTTAATTATTTGCGAATTCAGGTCTTGTGTGACCCACAGAAAAGAGCAGTTTACGACCAGCATGGGGAAGACGGATTGAAAGACATGCCACCTGCTGGTAGTGGAGGGTCCAGCGCTGCTGGGTCAAATGGTTTCAATCCAAGAAATGCTGAGGACATATTTGCAGAGTTCTTTGGGAGCAGTCCCTTTGGTTTCGGATCTTCAGGACCGGGAAGGTCAATGAGGTATCAATCTGATGGAGGAATGTTTGGGGGATTTGGAGGAAGCGAGAATATTTTCAGAACCTATAGCGAGGGGACTGCACTGAGAAAACCTCCACCAGTTGAGAGCAAATTGCCTTGCAGCCTTGAAGAACTATACGCAGGATCAACAAGGAAAATGAAGATATCTAGAACTGTAATTGATGCTCATGGGTATGTTCATCTATATAAAATAATTTCTGTACCCTAGAGCTCTTTGCTCTACTCTACCTGATTCCTTAGTCATATCTATATATCAGAAAGCTGTATATTGGGTTCCCAAGTATGGGCATTCAAGTCCATGCTTGCAGTGGTTACAAGGACATTGCTTCTGGTATTATTTGATCATTTTATTGCTCATCTGTTACTGAACACAAACTGCTTTGCTCTATCTATAGTAAACCTACCAAGTCCCTGCTTCTTATAGAGAGTATAATTTAACAGGAGGCAAGTGCAAGAATCTGAGATATTGACCATCGATGTGAAGCCAGGATGGAAAAGGGGAACAAAGATTACTTTCCCAGACAAAGGAAATGAGCAGCCGAATCAGCTACCAGCAGACCTTGTGTTTGTTATAGATGAGAAAGTACATCAGACATACAAGAGAGATGGGAATGACCTCATTGTGAACCAAAGGGTATCACTAGCTGAAGCACTAGGAGGGACCACTGTATGTCTAACGGCGCTTGATGGCCGGGACCTATCAATTCAAGTCCACGATATTGTTAGCCCTGGTTATGAGCTTGTTGTAGCCAAGGAAGGCATGCCCATTGCTAAGGAGCCAGGCAATAGAGGCGATTTGAGGATCAAATTTGAAGTGAAATTCCCAACAAAATTGTCTCCTGAGCAACGAGTGGGTCTCAAGCGTGCTCTAGGTGGTTGAATAATTGATTAAACATTGTATATGTGGTCAATGCTAATGTGTGTGTCCTTTTAACTATGTATATACTCTTCCACAAAACAATTCAAACCAACAGCTCGTTTGTATATTCTGGAAATTCCAGGCCATGCTTTTTAGATCAAAATTGTAATATTGATGACAAGTTTTAAGCGTTAGCTGATACGTGTATTATCGTTTCAATTCCCAAGAGTCTCAAGGGTGCATTAAGTCGACGTTCATTCTTCTTTTCAAAGTGAGACATATTCCACTTCTTGACCTCGCAGTCGCGCGGAAAGGTTGAGAAACAATAGTGTCACTATATCATATACGAATGAAATATAAAAGAACTCAAATCACTAATGGGATGAAATGAAGATGAGAAAAAATGTACACCATCCCACTAATCAGTACGACAGCATCAGTAAATCAAGCACTTCTATTTATGCCTTTCCAACTCAAAATTTCTAATTGACTAACTGTCCTTTACGAAACTTTTCTTTCTTAACTTCTTACATTACAATGTTCTGAATCGCTCTCGGTGAACTGTAAATTATCCGTCCCAGCAAGATGTTTCACAATGTAATTGATCCTTCTGTTTAAAGTTTAAAAGCTGTCGCAGTAAGCCTCATAACTTTTTCTTCCCAACGTTTGCAAGAATTCAACTAGCTTAAAAGCATCTAAAACGAACTACAAATAATTTTGGCTTACAGGACTAGATGAGTCCTTAAAAGCCAAAAAAAGCGAAAACAAAAGGAACAAAAGGACATAATACACGACTGATTAAGGCCCTCTACTTTTGGCGGGATCTCTGGGCCAAGCACTGCCCTGCTGGTGACTGGATGATCCGTACAGTTGACCTCCACTAGTCTGCTGAAAAGGTGGAACCATCCGACTAGCATGTTGCCATGAAGCAACATTTTGTTGATCATGAATCACACTCACTCGAGAGATTCCTGATGTTGGCGTCGGAAGATGTGGTGTCTGCTGAACCATATGAGCTCGTAAAACAGGCTGCTGCCTGCCATGTAGTTGCACATTCACTGCATGGGGTCTTTGTTGGATATGTTCTGGCCTCCATTCTGGCATGTCATCGTCATCATCATTCCATGGTTGCATCTCTATCCCAATTCCACTAGTTCCGGACTGCCCGTATCTTTGAACAAGCTCCCTCATTTGATCGACAGGGCGACTTGCATGGCGTGACATTGGGTTGAAAGGTGCCATCCCAGAAGCTGGGTTCGGACTATGTGTTGAAAGTGGTGGCCGTGGTGTGCTGGAGTCATTAGAAAAATTGAACTCGGGCAAGTCATCGTCATCCCGAGTGGGAGGAGGACCAAACCCAGGAGGCACATCATCATCTTCATCAGCATCGAACTGGGTCTGGGGCTGGGGCTGGGGCTTAGGTAACGATGAAGGTACATCACGAGGGTACGCATTTTTGGGGGTATTATTCACGTTCACGTTAGACTCCTTTTCTTGATGTCTCCTAGAAGTGAGATGTTTTTTGGAGTTGTGCTTATTGTGCGATGCAGAATTAGGTGATATAGATCTTTGAGGTTTTCTCCATACAATAACACCAATTAGACCATTATCAATAGCATTAAGTCCGTCAAGTTGGTCTTTAGGTAGGACCTTGCTGAGCATTTCACGTGTCTTTGAATGAGGTGGGCACGTATAAAGTTCCACGCCACGAGCAGGCTCAGCTAAGCCTACTCTCCCATCCAAAACATAGGAATCAACTAACTGCAGAGAATGATTTTCAGTCACCTTAAAAAGAGGAAGTTACGATGAATGACCAGCAATTGAAATACTTCTTAAAAAATAGTGAGAAAAAGACTTACCTCACGAACACTTGCTCGCTCATTTTCCTGAGAATCCTCCTTGCAAACAAAGTGCACAACCTGGTAGACAAATCATCAAAAATCTAATTAAACGTCTTTATAGAACTCTAACTTGACTAACTGAAAAAGGAAATTCCTAAAAGTACTCGAGGATCTTCTTGGGCATATACAATGCCACAATACTGATAACGATCTAGACATGTTACTGCAATTTTCTTTATAAAAAATTCCATGAAACGGAAGTCCTCCTGGACTGAGGTACCCACTTAGATTTAAATGTTTGTTAAATCTCGAAATAAGGTTTTACCAACTAATAGAATTCGAGTTCAGCCCCTCGTCCGTTTTAACAATAAAGCTAATCGCAAGTAGAATATGATGCAAGTCCCAAAACTTCTGGTTTATGTTAAATGTTGGGTACTTTTTAAAAGTTTCATTGCTTTTCCTTGACAATCAAGTTTCCATGCTTGCCAAAGGTCTTGCAATGGTTTTTGTTAGTCCTATTCCAGGCGATAAATAATTCCTAACCCATAAGAATCATTCACTGGCAACTTTTTTGAAGCCATTCATTCGTACAACTTTTATTACTCTAAACGAGAAAACAACACACCGCATCGATAGCAAACTGAGATTAATATGAAGGGGCAGAGGATTATCTCTTCTTAATTCACACAGATAGCTCGACTGAAATTTACTACATAAAGAAACTTGAGATACCATAATAGCACGACTTCTGGACATTGGAAGCTCTTGAAGGAACTTCTCAAATGCATCCAGTCTCACCCTCCCCTTGATCTCAATTAAGTCAGACCACTCTTTAGTAGATGTTTTTTCACCACTGCACCAACAAAACTCAGATTGAGTGAGAAGTTGCAGACTACACGACACTATACAATTTAGAAAAGGCAAAGAAATATAACAGAAACTCCAGAATCATGTTCAAATATTAACAGTAGCAAATTTTTCAGCGATAAAAAGTGATGATTGTTTTTAAATTTACAAAGCAAAATGGATACACCGATGCGAATGCAGGTCTTTCACCACACAGAAAACAAAATACAGTAAGTGATCAACAGCAAACTTCTGATGTATCATTACAGGGGCTTGGTGATAAATACCTTCTATAGATGCCAATGACTGAGGCAGTGGCAGAAACGTTCAGCTGAAGTAAGCCTTGCCAAACATGACCATCCTTTGAAAAGCCTGCAGAAGGTGTCCTCTCTGATTTTCCAAAGCTCTCAACATGTTCTCTACTAGCATCCACTTTGGGACTCATTACTTCAATACTGTGTTTATCAGTCATGGTATCAGAACGATCCTCTGGAGCCACATCAGATAACTTTGATACTGAATCATCCTTGTCAGATGCAGGAGCAGTTTTCCCAGCATCACCTGGTAGATGTTCAAATGGTGGCTCGGTATTAAGGGATTCCATGAACTCATCCAGAGAGACAATTGGAGGAAGAAATTCTGTGTCCTTCAACTCATCATCCACCATGAAACCTTGCATTAAATCAGACCCTTCATTATAAGGAATTGTAATTGTACACGTTTCATCGTTGTCTTCAATATTATTCTTGATTCTACCAGTTTTTGTTTTGGGTTTTGGTTGATCAGCTTTTCTAGGATGCTTATCTTTTGCCCTATTGAGTTTTAAAGAGGGAGAAGCTTTTTTGTCTTCCAATTTTGGTGGTGCATCGGTGAGTGAGCTTGTTCCAACAGCAACTTCCACAGAAACACTATCCTGTTCAACTTCGACTTGGAACTCACCCTTGTGTGTTTTCTTTACCAACCGTCGGATGTCAACATCTGAATCAGGTAACACCACCATTTGTGCAAGTTCTTCAGCTTTTGCCATCCGCCACTCAGAAAGCTCCTTGGAAGCAAGCTCCTCTGCACTCATTGAACAAAGCCGTTTAGGGGGGATTTCTCCTGACATAACTTTTTCCCTTAGGTCAGGATTATTACGATCTTTTAAATTGAAAAGCAGAGACCTTCCCTTCTCTTTGTACTTCTTGTTCACTCCTCCAAATAGTTTAAATAGCTCTTCTTCAATCTTGGATGCCAAAACTTGCGGTGTCAGAACTGTTGATCTTCCATCCTCACCCGCAAGAACCTGCTGATCCAACAACTTCTGTGCACTTTCAGTTTCTTTTTTCCCTGTCAGGTCTGTGTCAGACTCCAACACCCAAGATAGACCATTACCCTGTAAAAGTTCATCTTTTACAAAAAATGTATCACCAAGAGAAGCATCCCCATCATGTAAAATAACACTTGATCTTAATTCATCACCATCACTCTTTGAGGTTTGCACTGCAACACCAGTATTGCTGTTGGCGGTTTCATGCAATCTATTTTCATCACTGTTGTAGTTTCTTCCAAATGAATCCTCCGTAGCGTCCATCATTTCCTTGGCTTCATTTTGAAGGTGACCCTCAGCATTTAAAATTTTATCCTTCTCCTCAAAAACCAAGTTAAGGGCAGCAGCTAATGACTCCCTTAACTTGGATCTTACAGAGTCAAGTGACTCATTTTGAGCTTTTGGGGACGGATGAATTTGTCCAGTATGATTTCTCTGTAGAGATGACTGTTGTGGAACATTTTTAATAGGACATGATCGCTTCAATGGTATTTGTGAATGTGGTGATACAGAAGTATTGGAAACGGACTGCATCGGTACACCAACTGTGTTAGGCATAGATATCGGCTGCAGCCACGGTCTATTTTCTGCTTGTGCCACTCGTTTGTTAGACACTTCATAGTTTGGTGATGCCAAACTGCCAGATGTTGGCTGAATAGCTGCTTTTCGCTTATTCAATGATGAGGCATGTTGAGATCCTGCATTGTTTGACAATGTTTCCCCTGTTTGTTGGTTAGATAAGAAGTATTGCTGTGACATCTGATTGTAGGACTGCAGCTCCGCCTCACCTATGTGCATATCTGACCTAGATAATTTCTGCGTAGCATGGCCATGAGACATTGATTCTAAATACTGCACATGGTTGTTTGACAGTGATATCTGCTGTGGTTGAGCACCGCTTCGCCCTAGCCCCAATAAATCCATTTGCGTATTTGGCAAAGACATATGCTGCATTGCAGAATTACTAGTAGCTGGTCCTATCAATCCCACTTGCATTGGTGAGTCCAACTTATCTGAGATTTGTTCCAGTTGATCTATCTGGATGCTTTGCGCAGGTAACTGCTCTGAGACAAGATTGGTTGCCATACTGAAATTTCTGAGGAAATATCAAGCAACCAAAACTGCAAAACAATAATTCCTACAAAAAATAAGGATCTCGTGCTACATATGACGAAAAACACTTCACGCACAAAAGATGTGAAAGCGATCACAACTGGATGATCATTTTTCGTTCCATCTGCTAAATAACTCACTTCCAGCTTAATGCACAAAGGAAATTATCCACTAACAGGGGAAATCTTTTCTTCATATATCAATATTTCCAGTACCTCATCCTATCCAAACAAAGGTACACTGAATAATAATCACACCGCACTATGTTGGCCGACTTCAAATTTCCCAATGATAAACTTTGCATGATGATTCTAGAAAATAAATGTCTAAAGGAGTATGGACTATATGAATCAGTGAGATGCTGCTTATATCACCGTGTGTATTTTGTTTCTAAATGTAAATTTTTATAAACAATTATTTGTTGATATAATTGTTTATAAAACAATCCCTACCATAAATCACATTTTGCACGTATGTCCTCACATAAAAAATGAAGCCATCCAAAACATTGAATTACCAGGTAATTCGCCCATATCTTGTTTACATCCAAACAAAATCCAGCTCGGTACTACCGAAAAGTAATTACCTTAAACACATTTGAGTAGATCCTATCTTTTGTTACAATCCCAAAATTACTTCAGTCTATGCTACGCTTCTCTTAGGAAGAATCTGTAATCAATATTCCACATCAAATGCCCACAAAAGTAACTTTGCTAAAAAATAATTTCCACTTATGAGAGAGACACAGTCCACTAGCAACTGAAACGCCTGTATCTTTAGTTTGTAGTGTTAGAATCAACTTTCAACATACAATCATTCCTCAAACTTGGTATAGTGTTATCTCGGTCTCATCCCACTTCATGCACAAAAAACATAGAAGTTCTGATAAATGATTTTGTAATTTAGAGCAATTTTGCTGCCCAAATTTCTTCACTTTCAAGTGTTAATTGCAATAATGATAATTGATACAGTAGCTAAAGATTTAAACTGGATCAATGTTTTTATCATAAGGGCAAACAAAAATGCTTGACACAAGATTTTTAAATGACTCAATATTCAATGATGAAATGGAAAGCACTGAATGTCAAAACAGCATCTGAAAGGATCTTTTATACACTTACATTGCTGGAATTTTAACTTAAAAAAGGCATAGTTTAGCATGAGAACATGCACACAAACTTAAACAACAAGGAAGAAACTTCAAATGCAGAGTGAGAAAAGGTAATCTTTCTTAGAGATGGTCCATCTAGGCAGGGGCATTTTTTTTTTTCCATAAACTCAGTTTTTTAGAATTCCTTCAAAATGGTCAAGCAAAAAAGGCATTTACGATTGACTTGACAAGATCCCATATCAGTACAAACTGAATAAAACAAAAGTACATTTAAGAATATCACCTTCTGTCAATAATGACAACGGCCATAGATGGGCATAAACTGAAGAATATTTAAAAAAAAATCCAAGCCCTGGATAGGATTTTAGAATACTTTCTGATCTTTGGATTTTTTATTCATTCAACAATTTTATTTTCCGAGTCGAATCCAAGAAAAAAAGGAAGAGGAACTATATGTGAAGCAATTACGCATAAATTGATACCAACCCCTCAAAATTTGGTAAATTCAACTCCCTTAACAACCACTCATGAATCTTTTTTCAGATTACACCAATCATTTATCAATTTATAATACAAATCAAATCAATTTGAATTTTTTCCTCTATTTATTTAGAAATAAGTAACTGACTAAAATACAAAGGCGTGCACATACACCTTATAAAGTAGCCATAACAACCGCTGATCAAATAAACTAAAGACAACCTTTAAAAGTTAATTTAGCAGAAAGTTGTAACATGTGCCTATCAAAAATACAAGTGTGAGACAACTGTAACCATATATGGATAGGATTCAACCTTAGAGCATCAGGGGGGGGGAACCAAATTTATTCGCCGTTTCCAGCTGAAACCACAAAATAAGTAAAAGTGTAGAAAATTCAACCTAGCATGAACGAACCAAGAACAGATAGGAAAGAGGGATTGCAGAGAATACAAGAATAAGTCAAGTAAACAATTCATAATAAGTCAAGAAAATAAGAAATGAGTGAACTTTAATCTAATTTCAATAGTATGATTACTCGCACGATAAATATGGTTTATCTACTTCCAAAAGGATCATGATCGTGATTTTCATCACTGGTAAGAACGACAAGAAAACTAAAATAGCGTAAGAGGAACGAGAAAAACTTCTCACATGACTTTCCAATTAAAAACTAAATTTAATAATGCAAAATCCCTAGTCCGATCAATAGTAACAAATACTACAGCTGGACAGGTTTCACAAAAAATGCAACTCAACAATCAGATAATCAACGAGAATCAGTTATATAAAATTCAGTTGAACAATCCTAAAGCAAAATATGCTAATAGAAACAAATTAAAAAATTAGAAACCTGATCTCCAAATAGCAATCACCACGCCAATTAACAGAACTCGCATGCTTCAGAACACAGAAATTGCGAATTCATACATAGAAGAAAAAAAAAACCCATAATGTACGGGAGTACCTGATGCAGTGTCGGAGAGTCGGCGAGGAGAAAGAAGGGAATGAGGAGGTAGAGAGACAAGGGAACGAGAAGATAAGAGAGAAATTAGGGTTGCACGTACTCTTTGGAAGTGTTGTATAGTGAAATGAAAAAAGAAAAAGAAAGCGCACACACGAACAAGCCCTAGAAACCCAATCCCTCACGGTAGCAATTGAGGCGGTAGATAAATAAATAGACTAATAACGTGGGCCACCACGCTGGTGCCGAGGTGAGGTGGTGTCAACGCGACGCCGTGTTTTGCTGCTTTTTCTAGAAAGTCCCTCGTTGTCAAAGTTACTAGCAGGTTAACTCTACGTAAATGCGCAGTAAAAATGTCCGGTGTATTTAATAAAAATTGAAACGAACAATAAAAAAATTTATAATTTTTTAATTTGTCTTTGATACAACTGTTTTTTGAACAGTTATTGAAGCATGTCGATATAACGTTTTCGTCTAGTATTCTTCCATCT
>JAOSBL010000008.1:18107374-18117378 GCA_027568915.1 Erythroxylum roraimae
CAATTCCTACAATCTTTATACTCTTTGTTACCAATTCCTTGCTGTTTTGGGGGTGAAGGGTCTTCTTAGATTGATTGGCTTTTATATCTAAATCCTTACAATTTTAGTATATATGATTTGTTGACCAAATTTTCGAAAGGGATTACTCCCTTGTAATTGTAAATATGCAATTTTTTAATTTAGAAAGGAGATTCTACATTCTAGTGTAGACAGACAACCAAGCTCCTTTTTATAAATAGGGCCACCGAACTTTTTAGGCGCCTCTTGGGCCAACCGGAGCCGATGAGGAAAAAGTTTGTGGGGCAAGGGCAACGACCCCATTTCGTGTCATTGCGTGCGCTAATTAACTTTTCAGGCCCTCCCTTCATTCATAGGGGTCCGACCGTGGACTTCTTTTAAGTTGTAATTGATCAAACAACCAGACTTTCTTCTTTTTCCCTTTGTACGTTTTAATTTAAAATTGACAGGTACTTTAAAGTTTTTATGTGAACGTGGATGATTGACAACTTGAAATTAATTAATTAATTACTGGGCAGCATTAATTAATTCAAATCTAGTGCTAACACTTGCCATTATTTTACGCCAAGTAACATATGGAATTTATTGTATTTCCAGCACTAAATTATGATTTCCTAGTAATCTTGTTTAATTGCCTGAATCTAGCTTTTAAGTAAATCTTGGCAAGGACTTCAAGCCATGAAACATGAAATCCCTGATTGTTTATTATATATTTTTAACGACTTGAATGCATCAATAAATTTATTAAGTAAATATTTTATGATTTGTTTTCGTGGCAATTCATGTTATAATTTATAATTATAAGAATAGTGGAAAGCAAGCATCTTTTGGTTTCCAAAATAAATAAATCAGAAAATCCATAACAATTAAAAAAAATCACCAAACATGTATTTTTTTTTAAAAAAAATTATACTTTATAAACTTTAATATGTTTTCATACGATTGATACAGAATTTGACCTGAGAGACAGCAAATAGATATCCAGTTAACCCAAAACTGTGATGGTCTATTTCTGGCATTTTGCAAGGAAACTAATGTGGAAGTAGCAAAAACTTTGGGGAGGGAGTGGAAATAACAAAACGATTTGGGTAAAGTTCAAACAAAACAATGGTCCGTCCCGCTCCGTGCTGCCCCCATATATTAATCTCCATTTCTCTGGGGAGAGCTCTTCTCTAGTCTACAGCTTAGATCATTTGGCGGAAGCTTCTCGAGCTCAGCTCTTCACTTTCACACCCCACAAAGGCAGGTTCACTCTCATGTTTTTATCCTCTACTTCTCCTGTTGCATCTCCGTATTTTCTGTCTGAGACGTACTACCAAGCGATCTCTATTTTGGCCTAATCCTAATTCAAATTTTGAACTATTTTTTTTTAATGCTGTTGGAAAATCTATAATGCGTTTCTTTGTGACGTGCAGCTGAGATTGAATTGCAGGTCCAATGAACAAAATCTGAGTTTAACAACCATCCCTTGCTCTTCTACGCGACGAGCAAATATGAATAAAGAGAATGCAAATGCTTCGGAGGCCGCAGAGCTCCCTGCTCGAGTGACACGGGCACGTGCTAAAGCCTTTAAGGCATCACCTGCACTCCCTCCTTTTAAACCGGAACAGAAGCGTTTTTGTCCTAGGCCACATCCTAAACGAGCAGCATCAGATGCCAACAAATCTTCTCCGGCTGTCACTGCTGCTTTTCAAAATAAGAAAAGGGCTTTGCTCAAAGACGTCACTAACAACATCTATCATGACAACACAGCTGTGGAACGGATCAATGCTGCTAAACTTAAGGTAATCATAGTAGTCTAGTCTAGTCCTCATCCGAACATTTTAGATAAGGTAACTAATGCTGATTTTGATACTTGTCAAATGACCTGATAGACTGGCAAGCAGGTTAGAAAGTGTCCCCAAAAGGATGAAGATATGGCAACAGATACCTGTATGGAAGTCCCACCAGTTGACGACGATGATAGAGCAAAGTTGGCCGAAGAATTGTCTAAGATTAAGATGTTGGAAGCACAAGATATTTCTTACCCTTCAAGAAATGATGTTGCAGGTCCAGCATTGACTTCCAAAAACACTACTAGTATCAAAAGTCTGGAATGTAATGGTATGCATTGCACTTTTAATTGGTGCAAACATTGCCTTAACATAAATGAGACTCTACCCCAACAATTGCTATGTCTATGCGATGACTGATTTTTCCAGAAGTTTCAATAGTTTGAATTTCTTTTGTCTATTGTCATAATTGATGGTCTTATGGTGATAGAATAGCATAGGATTAGCATTAAAATTAGATGGTAGTTGCAAAGATTATATCTAGAACATCGTCGCTTCATTACTTCACATGCTCCTTTGGTGCAATTTATGCAGAACAAAATAAGACTAGCACTATGCTGCATGACTCAAACATTAGCTGCATTGTGGACATTGATTCAAATAAAAGAGATACCCAACTCTGCAGCTTGTATGCCCCTGACATTTATCATAATGTACATGTTACAGAGGTTTGTACTCAAACAATTACTCTAGTACTTGTAGAGATTGTTTACTACCATGTAACTTGAAAGACTGATTCTGAATGACGAGCGACTGGTTCTCATGAATCTTAAGATGAAAATGCACTTGTGTTTATTCTATGTCTGAAATGCTATCCTGCTATTGACATGGCATAATTTTTCTTTTTTTCCTTCTGAAATAAGGCAAGTTACATAGCTACTTAGACAGTTCCCTTTCTGTTTGTCTCAAAATCTGGCTTCAGTGTAGTGACTAGGATGGATAGATTATACTGGCAACCTAAAAGCTCAACTAACTTGTAGCATTTTTGTCATCAGCTTGATCAAAGACCTTCAACAGATTACATGGAACAACTGCAGCATGACATCAATTCCAGCATGAGAGGGATTTTGATTGATTGGCTTGTAGAGGTTAGTGTAGCCATATTTACTGTATGAGGCAAATAATTTTCTTATGTGCTCCTGAATAAACATATTAATGTTAATTGCCCAAAGTATAGAGAACAAGAACATGCATCTTGTTGCCTAGAGTTGACATATGAGACCCATAGCTTATCTTTCTTCTCTATACTTAATAATTACCATTTTTATAGGGAACCTTGAACATAATTATGCATTAAGTACACCAATATATTGTGACCACCTTTCTTTCTTAAGTTGCATCCAGCTGTACAGCAATTGCAAACAAGATTGCAAGTGTTGGATCCTTGAGCTTTTCTAAGAGCTTAGATTTATGATTCTTTATAAGGCTCAACATTCAGGAAAATATGACCACATTAATTTTCTTGTCTGCTAAGTTCAGTTTTAGAAATCAAAGCAAAAGGATGATTGTCTTATTCGTTCATCATAATGAAAAACATATACAACTTATGGTGTCTAACATGATGAATTCAGAGCTGCTTCTCTTCATAGGAAGAAGAAGTTTCAGAGTTCAAATTCACGTGATGAAATTTTGTTGCATACTATGCCCTTATGATTTTAGAAGTTGCCTGAATGTTTTTATGCTTATTATTACCTTTATAAGTTAGTAGTATGTGATATATAGAACTGAGATTGATGTGATATCTTTTCCAGGTTTCGGAAGAATATAAATTGGTTCCTGACACACTTTACCTAACAGTTCATCTCATTGATAGATTCCTATCCCAAAGTCATATTGAGAAACAGAGACTCCAACTTCTGGGAGTTACTTGCATGCTAATTGCCTCGTAAGTTCTATATTTGATTTCAAATTGAGAGGTACAATATACACTGTTTCTCCAAGCCAACTAAAGTTACTTGTCTGACATCCTTATTCTAACAGTTGTGTGTTACATACTTATAAATATCATATATCTTATTATTTTATTTTAAATTTGCAGAAAGTATGAAGAAATATGTGCCCCAAGAGTAGAAGAATTTTGCTTCATCACGGATAATACATACACGAGAGAAGAGGTATGGTTTGAAGATACTGGATAGTTGGCCTACATATGTTTTCTTCTTCTTCATTTTCCATCTCTCCATTTCTCCATTTCTGCTGACACAATCCACAAAGTTGTGCATTTGGCGTTCCTTTTTGTGGCCTTGATCCACATAAGGGAAACTGATGTCAAACAGTGGGCCATGGAAACTATGTTCATGACTTGATCTACCCTTGGTACTGTATCAGTTCAACACATTTATTGTACCATTTGAACTTCTTCCCATGGTTTCCAGTGAAAAGATGCCTTTGTGGTTCCATATGCAGCCTAGCTGCATTTCGAGGACCAGTATGGCCTATATATTAGCCTGGAGCAGTTCCATGGATAATTCACAAACTATGGTTTACTCTTCATTATAACACACAGAAAAAGGGTAAACCAGACTTTATCCTAATGAAACAGTTTACAAAAAGACAGTTTGAGGTTAATGCTTTCCTTTCAAATTCATATTCGTGAGAATGGCAAGGCTCTCGCAATTTTCTTGCATAGGTTTTATTTTGTGCACTGTTAGGCGAGTTTCCTAATGCAGCACAATGGCAGGTGTTAAAAATGGAGAGTCAGGTTCTGAATTTGTTGCATTTTCAGTTATCTGTTCCAACAACAAAAACATTTCTGAGGTAAAACATTGACAGTCTCCAGAAAATCTTTCCAATTTGTATTGAAATGACTTACGTTTCCAATCCTGCTGATTGAATTTCAGGAGATTTCTTCATGCTGCACAAGCTTCTTGCCAGGTGCTTTCAATTGAAACTTACTCCCTAATGCTTCGTTCAATAAATTTCCAGGAATATAATATATATCTGATAACGATTTTAATTGTTCTGATATAAGGTTCCTTCTGTTGAATTGGAGTTCTTGGCAAATTATTTGGCAGAGCTGACTCTAATTGACTATAACTTCCTCAAGTTCCTACCTTCCCTTGTTGCTGCTTCTTCTGTATTCCTTGCCAGATGGACACTTGACCAATCAGATTACCCATGGGTTTGACCATTTTATTCTCACTTTGAGATTTTGTTTTGCTTTCATGTCTTTTTCTCACGAGAAAAATGTGAACAGAGCCTCTGCTTACTTCTGGCAGAATCCTACTATGGAGCACTATACGAGGTACAAGGCGTCCGAACTGAAAAATACGGTACTTGCACTGGAACATTTGCAGCTTAACACTAGTGGTTGCTCCTTAAATGCTATACGTGAAAAGTATAGACAACAAAAGGTATCATTGTGCACAATCTAGTATATATTATTTATTTTTTATGTTTTAGTTGATTGAACGTAGGATTTATCACCAGCACGAAATTAGATGCTTTAAAACCACAAGGATAGTCAAGATAGAGGTTGAATCAAGTTTTTTTGACCTGTTTTCGTCATTGGAAACAAATTAACTTCTAAAAGTGATGAATCTAGGCACTTCTAAGTGTTAAGCGTTGATCATTTCTGCAATCACAATAACATCATGACCGCTTCTGAATTTCGAGATTTGTCAATTTTCTCAAGGTTTCACTTTTTATGCCATGACAGTTCAAGTGCGTGGCATCTTTGACTTCCCCGCAGCGTGTACTATCACTGTTCTGAAGATGAATAGCCGATTCACCTTTAGAAGCGCCGTAGGTATCATTTGATCAAGTTGACAGTGATCCCAATTTTAACCATTTTCAGTAAAGTTCTTAAATTTTACCCCTTTGATCTGTAGTTGTTGTAGCATCTAATCTTGTTCTGGTTCTTCCAGACTCGAGAGTCATTGTAACAAGAAATTATAAATGTAACACACATTAGGAATTAATTTATAAGCCTGAGCAAAACCATACTTGTAAACGAGGAAAGGTTCTGGCAACTATATCATCTTATGATGACCTCCGTCTCTTGTCTTGGTTCCTAATAGCTAGGTGCTTTGGTTACTTTGTAATGAAATTGGTTGTAAGTACTTGAACTCTAATGTTTTAGACTATTTAATTTTAATGCTAATATTTTTAAAATGTTTAAAATAAACTTAAAAATTAAATGTGATATTTTTTTTAAAATTAATTAGTAACCTTAATCGGTCACTTGCTGCGAGGAATGGGTCCTCTGACTTCAAATCGTCACCCACATTCACGACGCGACGTCAAACATCGATTCATGCTGGAAGAAGCCGAGGTCGGTTCGAAAGCATGTTTAGCAAATTGGCGAGTACTATCCTTTTCAAGAATTTGAGGCTAAAGCATTTGAGAAAAATTACTTGAAGAAATGGTCCAATAAGGTTTTCTCTCATTTACTGATCAAAACCATGTCTAGAAAGTACTGTCGATAAATAAGATTAAAAAAATCAAATAGGATAGATTAAGAATTCTAATTAAAAACTTAATTAAAATAATTAAGATACAAAAATAAACTAATTCAAAATATTAATTATTTTAAAATATTTAATATAAGTTGTGGATCTTATTTATTTTTTTATTTACGGTCTTTTTTTTACTTTTAAAAAAATATTTTTAAAATATTAAAATTAAAAATTAACATTAAGTTTCAAACTATAATACGATGAAAACGATAAAAATATACTTTTGACTATCAGAAGAATAAATGCCACTAAAGTAATAACCTCTTAACCTTTTTCAAATTTAAAAGGCACTGAATTCAGTCCCATCCCATCCTATCAAAACCAATATCAACGGTCTCAATGAACCTAAGTTTAGCACTTGAATGAGCGTGTTGCGAAATTGGGAGAGATCATATCATATCCTAATCGTAACCAGATAATTATAAATTTTTTTTGTATTTTGATTTCTAAAAAAAAAAGACTACTTTAATTCTATGAAATTATTAACACATAAATTATAATAAAATATAAATCTTAATTTGTACTTTCTTATGAAGCTTGATTGTATGTTTGTCGTATCTTTTAAACCATTTTTTAAATTGATCTATCTCAACTACTATAGTTATACAAGTGTCTGACTTCTTAACGATACCTACAGAATATGTTAAGAGAATTCTTTAACTTTTACAAAGATAGTTAAGCAAGAAGTGTTAGCTCTATTAAAGTTTAAGCTTATTTGTAATAGGTATTGAGCATTTTAGTAATTTAATTGAAATTAAATTCTAATTTTAATTAAACTTTAATTAAAATTATAAATAAATTCTAATTAAATACCAATTAGATCTAATATCTAATATTGATCATTATTTATTAAATATCTCATATTTAATAATAAAGTTTCTCAAATTTTATAATCAAGTCTAATTTGATTAAAATAACTTTGTTCTCTTCAACTCATTCTTTATGTGAGATTCATTCGATTTCCAAATATATTGACAATAATTATAAATCATAATTCTAATTCATAATTGGAATTAGATAAATTAAAACTCTTTTTAATTAATCCTTAATTCTCTAATTAAACAATTTATAAATCATAAATCAAGACTAGCATCTACCAACATATTATGACCACTCAAATATTTATGAATGTCAAAGTGGTTTTAACTAACCTTTCCGTATATAATTTTTCTGTATAATTCAATCCTTTTATCTAATGCTCTGATTAGACATAGAGCATGAGATTAATGTCTACTTTATTTTGAGTTTAATTATATTATTTTTCTGTCATTAGCTATTAATTCAGTTAATGACATTTTTAAACTATTTACAAAACGTCATTTTACCTTGATTAAGAATTTTTTGAATCAATACTAATCGAAAACAACAAAATATTTTCCTTAATTACTTTAAGGTGATGAATTCTCTATCTTGATCACTTAACTACCTCTATACAATTCATGTTATATCCAATGACTACTTACTAAATAACTCATGATTAAATAGGTCATAAGTAGTATTACAACATAACAATCCTTATACACGATAACTTTAGAGACCTCAAGTCAAAAGATCACTTATACAATCATCATGATGAGAATTTCCATAGACATACAAGTAATATCCCAAATAGATTTCTCATATTGGGTCTGTTTACTGAACTTCTTCTTTAACAATCACTCATACGTTTGTCTAAGTATCTTTATACTTTAATATATGAAATTGACTACTTCCTTCATAAGAGGAAACAAAACGTATGCTAGTCTATTTACATTTTATTAATGTCTAATCTTAATAGAACAATGATTATGAACAATTTAGAGATAAAATATAAATACAATATGAATCTTATAATTGCAATCCCATTATAATTTTATTTGCAATGTATTCTATGGACTTTATCATATACCTCTAAAAATATACCAAATAAAGAATTCTTTTAAATAATTGCCACTAAATTACAACTAAAGACATAAACCACCAAGCAATCAAAATCCTCACATCGTCTCTCCTTGCTCTCTATGTTTAGTCCTAAATCCTTCTGCTTGGGTTCTACTAATGATTGCCTCTTCTTTTGATCTTACCTAATTTAATATTTATATTGATTAAGGATTGGGTACCTTTTAGGGTTAGTTAAAAAAAAGTTTTAAACTTTAATAAATTTTGTAATTTTAAGGTAAACTATAAAAAAGGTAATAAAATATTTAAATTTAAATTATTTTTTGTAAAAATAGCTTTATGTTAGCTGAGAACTATCAGGAACTGATATGTGTTAATTGTTAATATATTTAATTATTTACACTTAGCGATTAATGATATAAAAATGATTAAGATACTTATTTTAATTCACATTTAATTTTAGGTACAATTTGGAAGGAAAGAAATTAAAGTGAGTTAAAAATACTCCATTTGAGATATTTTCTGAAGATCAGTTGTCATTTGTTTTCATAGAGTGAATAAAGAAAATTAAAAGACGAAAATTGAAGGACAAAGAAGAAGGGGAAAATTAAATTGACAAGCATAAGCAGCTGGAGAACGTTGTTCTCACCCAAAACGCAGCGTTTAATAAGGGAAGGTGAGGTTGCAAATTAAATGGTATTATCACTGCACAACAGGGACGCATAGAGTAAAATCACGCAAGGCAAGCAACAAATTAATGAAAACAGTAGCGCTATAAAGGAATTAAATCACGCAAAGAACAGCAGCATGAAAACGCATATGCAGGGGACATCAAATTAACGGAAGTGACGCAAAAATTAATTAAGGGGGCAGCAGCGCTAGCAAGGGAGAAAAAAATTAGAGGAATAAATCAAGGCAAAAATGGAGGGGCTAGACGCGCAACAACGCAAACGCAGAGGAGAAGCAGTGTCATTCTGAAGACGCACAAGGAAGGGCGAGCAGCAGGTTTAAAAGGAAGCATTTTTTTATTTTCAAACGGGGGCTACAAGACGCAACAGACGTGACCAAGGGGCGCACAACAGAGAAAAAATCAGGGCATAGGCGAAGCGCAAGGAAGCCAGCGTAAGCGACGCTAGAGGAGTTGCGAGCTGCTGAGTTGCGGCGCTGGTGGAGAAGCTGGGAGCTGGCGCAGGTGGCATTGAAGAGCAGTGTGTGAAGGAGGACCGCACAAGGATTTAAGTGGGACTCCAAATTAATTTGTCCCATCAGCTGAATAGTGGAGGTTGCTGAAAGGAGCTGTAGCAGTGACAAAAAATTAAGGGATTTTGGTTTGAGATAAAGAATGGGGTTGAAGTAATTTATCGGGAAAGACTCATGAAGGGCTAAACATCTCGACACTGGTTCAGAGGTGATATCAACGCCGACGACTCGAGTTAAGTATTTTTTAATTATTTTGTTGTTTCTTTCTCTCATTAGAAATTGATTGCGTTATCTTTTTTTAATTGATTTGGGTATCGTGTATGGATAATCGGATTTTCGTTATTATTTGGTTATTTGTGTATAAACCCATTGGGTATCGTGATTTGATAATTTTAATGCGTTCATTGAATTACTAATTGCAAACCCATTGCTAGAATTTCGATATAATCCGTAATTGTTGTGTAGAAATTCATATGTAGCGACTAATGATTCGTAATCATTAAGGATAACATGAACTAGGTTAAATGACGCATCATATGTGACTGTTGCCTTGATTAATCGGTTTTCCTAATTCGTAATGCTACTGCCTAATTAAATCTAGAGATCGTATCCTAGGTTG
>JAOSBL010000008.1:18117478-18132813 GCA_027568915.1 Erythroxylum roraimae
GATTTTAGGTACAATTTGGGAGCAAAGAAATTAAAGTGAGTCAAAAACACCCCATTTGGGACATTTTCCGAAGATCAGTTCTCATTTGTTTTCCTAGAGTGGACAAAGAAAATTAAAAGACGAAAATTGGAGGACAAAGAAGAAGAGGAAAATTAAATTGACAAGCAGAAGCAGCTGGAGGACGTTGTTCTTGCCCAAAATGCAGAGGCGTTTTCTAAAAAACGCAGCGTTTAATAAGGGAAAGTGAGTTTGCAAATTAAATGGTATTATCACTGCATAGCAGGGACGCATAGAGTAAAATCACGCAAGGCACGCAACAAATTAATGAAAACAGTAGCGCTAGAGAGGAATTAAATCACACAAAGAAGAGTAGCGTGAAAACGCGTATGCAGGGGACAACAAATTAACAGAAGTGACGCAAAAATTAATTAAGGGGGCAGCAGCGCTAGCAAGGGAGAAAAAAATTAGAGGAATAAATCAAGGCAAAAACGGAGGGGCTGGACGCGCAACAACGCAAGCACAGAGGAGAAGCAGCGTCGTTTTGAAGACGCACAAGGAAGGGCGAGCAACAGGTTTAAAAGGAAGCATTTTTTTATTGTCAAAGGGGGACTACAAGAAGCAACAGACGTGACCAGGGGCGCACAATAGAGAAAAAAACAGCGCATAGGCGCAGCGCAAGGAAGCCAGCATAAGCGACGCTGGAGGAGTTGCGGGCTGCTGAGCTGCAGCGTTGGTGGAGAAGCTGGGAGCTGGCGCAGGCGGCATTGAAGAGTAGCGCGTGAACGAGGACCGCACAAGTTTTTAAGTGGGACTCCAAATTAATTTGTCCCATCAGCTGAATAGTGGAGGTTGCTGAAAGGAGCTGTAGCAGTGATAAAAAAAAATTAAGGGATTTTGGTTAGGGATAAAGAATGGGGTTGAAGCAATTTATCAGGAAAGACCCATAAAGGGCTAAACGTCCCGACGCTGGTTCGGAGGTAATATCGACGCTGACGACCCGGGTTAAGTATTTTTCTAATTATTTTGTTGTTTCTTTCTCTCATTAGAAATTGATTGTGTTATTCTATTTTAATTGATTTGGGTATTGTGTATGGATAATCGGATTTTCGTTATTATTCGGTTATTTGTGTATGAACCTATTGGGCATTGTGATTTGATAATTTTAATGCGTTCATTGAATTACTAATTGCAAACCCATTGCTAGAATTTCGATATAATTTGTAATTGTTCTGTTGAAATTCATACGTAGCGACTAATGATTCGTAATCATTAGGGATAACATGACCTAGGTTAAATGACGCATCGTATGTGGTTATTGCCTTGATTAATCGATTTTTCTAATTTGTAATGCTACTGTCTAATTAAATCTAGAGATCGTATCTTAGGTTGTTAGGTGGTTAGGTTTAATTAACAATCGTATCTTGATTAAACAAAACCTAAGGAAAAACCCCACGATTAATAATTGCTAGGAGCGGTTAAAGAACAACAAATTAATAAAATATGCTTAGTCAGGATTTAGGTCGAGATTTAACCAAAGAACCAGGTCCCTACCGAATTCCCCACATTTATCATTTTTGTATGTTTTCTTTAATTAGTTTTATTTTATTTTCTTCATTCCAAAAATCCAAAACGTCCTTTTCCTAAACACCGATTAATTTCATTTCATAAACTTTATACGCACTATCTGTGGAATCGACCTAGACTTGTCACTGCTTCAGTAGTAGTCTAGTTATTTTATTTTGACTAGCGTAACGACGCACGGTCAGGAACAAGCTCCATAAACATCGTCAAGTTCTAGTCGATATATTAACTCAACTTTCGTACGTCAGCAAACCATACAAAGAAACATGAGAGAGAGTGCGATTCCGGCGATCGATCTTTCCTAACAGCGGAGATTCAAGCGCGATCCACTCCTCCAGCTATGCCTTCGACTTCATCTTCTCTAGCTCCCCCTTGTTCCCCCTGTCCCTTTTACCTTCTTCACCTTCTGTTCCCAAAATTCCTAACCAGAAATCCCCAAATCAAACCCCAATCCCTAACCAAAACACACACCCTAACACACCTGTTCCCTCCCCGTTGCCTTGTCCTCTCCAGAAATCGACTACTTCCCCTCTTAAAGGTACCCTTTCACCCACTGAAGCTGCTCCCCCACTTCCACACCAGACCCCCTTAACCCGGCACCGATCAGATCCTGGAAAGCCGTTGTGGAGGCAGGTAATGGGGCT
The DNA here is from genome assembly GCA_027568915.1 of Erythroxylum roraimae. Lineage (NCBI taxonomy): Eukaryota > Viridiplantae > Streptophyta > Magnoliopsida > Malpighiales > Erythroxylaceae > Erythroxylum > Erythroxylum roraimae. Next base: position 18,119,704 of record JAOSBL010000008.1, read on the forward strand.
TCTTTTGAGACTCCGGAGCTCACTTTTTATCCTCCAGAAGTTAGGGAGAATCAGGTCTTCGTAATTCCTCCACGGGAGCTCGCGCAGAAAGGGGCTTCAAAGTTTCGAACCGCGTCAATAGGGTTCTTTTGGGGGAAGAGGCCGGCTTACCCAGTGGTGCAGTGAGCCCTGGCGAGATCATGGGCAGAATTTGGGCTTCATAAGACCTTGATTACAAGCTCCAACAACCTTCTTTTTCGATTTGATTCTGAGCAGGGCATGAAATCTGTGGTTGAAAGAGGACCGTGGTACATTCAAGGTAAGCCTTTGTTTCTACAGCAGTGGAGCTTAAATGGTGGAGAATTGGCAGAGATTCATAAGGCACCGGTGTAGGCACGATTCTACAATATCCCAGTTGAATACTGAAATACCGAAGGCTTGGGTAGGATAGCCAGTGCAGTGGGGCTTCCTCTGCTTATGAATACTCCAATAGAATGAATGTTTAGGATCAGCTATGCTCGATTATGCGTGGAACTGGAGCTGACGAAGCAATGGCCTTCTACGTTCCAATTGGCTACGTATGGTGAGGATGGGCAGCTCTCTTTTTGGGAAGTCACAATCGAGTATGAATGGCAGCAACTGTGAGTGAGCAGAGGCAGGTTTAGGCGCCTATAGGGCAAACTTTTGCTACTGATCTTCACCAAGAGCTGGAGAAGAGCAAGGAACCTAGGCCACACTTGACCCCAGCTCAATCAACAGAGTGCCCTAAGCATAGTCCAAAAACTGCTCTTACTTTGGTAAGCTCCATGGAATTATCCAAGGTGGTAGGCCCACTCCAGCAGAACACCGCTGAGGAAAAGAAAGAACCAGATGATATTGAGGTTAGTATAGCAGGGAATTCTTTAACATGTCACCTACCTCTCCATCCACCAGAAGAACTCAGTGGCGACAGCGGGGAGTCTACTGCCTTGGCAGAAAATCAGACAGGTATACCTCCATCTCCTACTTCTGAATTGAGACCTGCTAGTCTAGGGACTATGGGCGGGGCAGAGGGGGACTTCTCAGTTAGAAAGACTAGGAAAAATAAGAAAAATAGAAGTAGTAGGTTGTGACTTAGTTGGTTATTGGATATGGATTTTGTATTTTGGAATGTGAGGTGCCTTAATCACCCCAATAAATAGCATGCTATCCGTGCTTGGCTTAAAAAATTCTCGGCTTCTTTTGTTTATTTAGTTGAATCTAGGATTCGATCTTGTCTTTTTGAATACAGTCTGCACTTCCTTGTTTCCTAGATGGGACAGCTTTAGCAACTTAGCTCACTAGTCTAATGCTAGGATTGTGATTGCTTGGAATCCAGAAATCCTTTTGTGCTCTATCCTTAGCTATTCTGATCAGTTTGTCCATGTGGAATTACACCCTAGACATTGTTCAGATTCCTTCCTAGTTTCTTGTGTTTATGGAGCCAATAATCCGAACCATAGGAAACTTCTTTGGAGTGATCTTTCCAACATCTCCTCGTCTGTTGGTCAATATCCATGGATGTTTGCAGGGGACTTCAATGCGATTCTCCATCCTCAGGAAGTTGACCCTCCTAGTGTCTCTGCCATGAGTAGTCAAAGCGATTTTAGGCAGTTTGTAGGGGATAATAGATTATTCGACTTAAATTCCAGTGGTCCTAAGTTTACTTGGTCCAATAAACATTTAGGTGATTCCTTTACAGCTCGAAAGCTTGATAGGACTGTTATCAACTCTGCTTGGAGAATTCGGTTCCCATCTTCTCATTGTGTTATCCATAACCCTCATATTTCAGATCATTCTCCTTTAGTGGTTAAGTTAATTGGGACCCAGCCGAAGCATTCTTTCCCCTTTAGATTCTTTAACTTCTTAACTGCTTAGCCAAATTTCCTGCGGACTGTTGAGGAAGCTTGGGCCTACCCTGTTATGGGTACTCCCTTGTTTAGGGTAGTGACTAAACTGAAGAAAGTTAAGCAATCTCTCAAACTTATGAACTCTGGTCAGATTGGGGATATCAATGCTAGAGTTGAAAATTGTCATGCCAATCTGAATCACATTCAGGACCAACTGAAGTTATCACCTAGATCCACCCTTCTACTAGCTAGGGAGACCGAGGCCATTAGAGAACTCTATAGATCTCTTGAGGATCAGGAATCGTTTTATAGATAGTCCTCTAGGATCAAGTGGCTTAGGGAAGGAGACCGGAATATTAACTTCTTTCATAATTCTCTCCTTGCCAACAGAAACAGAAATTCCATACATTCTCTTGATGTGGGAAATGGCAGTAGGGTTGTGGGGCTTCACGATATTCAGGCTCAATTTCTAGATTACTTCAAAGGCTCTATTGGGGTTGTAAAGAATCTTCACTCCTCCAAGCAGTTTGTAGCTCATCTTTTTCCTAATCCCTTAGCAGATACTAATTCTAATGCTATTATTGCTGAAGTTTCACCTCAAGAAATTCGCGAGGCTTTCCACTCTATTAATCCCAATAAGGCTCCTGGTCCTGATGGATTTAATGGGTACTTCTATAGAAAGGCCTGGCCTATTATCGGGGAAGAAGTTACTGGAGCTATTCAAAATTTCTTTCTCTATGGCAAACTCCTCAAAGAGCTCAACTCCACATTCATATCCCTTATTCCTAAAACAGCTCACCCGTCCACTGTCCGAGACTTTAGGTCCATCTCTTGTTGCAATATGCTTTATAAGGTTATTGCCAACATTTTAGCAAATAGACTCAGCACAATTCTCCCTCTCATAGTTAGCCCTAATTAAAGTGCCTTTATAAAGAATCACCGAATAGGGGATAACATTCTTTTAGCACAAGAGATCTTCAAGAACTATCATATCTCTAATTCTCACAAGAGGTGTGCTTTCAAAGTGGATCTCCAAAAATCCTATGACTCTATTCATTGGGATTTTCTTCTTAACAGTCTCGAAGCAGTAGGCCTTCCGATGAGATTCATTAAGTGGGTAAAAGAATGTGTCACCACCCCTTCTTATTCCATTCTGGTTAATGGGTCTCCCACACATTTTTTCAAAGGAAAATTTGGGTTAAGACAGGGTGATCCGTTATCACCTTTTCTCTTCATTATCTGTATGGAAGTGTTCTATAGGAATTTGAGAGTCAATATAGACAATACTCCTCAGTTCAAATACCATTGGAGATGTCAAGGTCTTAAGATTAACCATCTTCTTTTTTGCAGATGATCTCTTAATGTTCTATCATGGGGACTTGATCTCAGCTCAGCTTTTGCTTGATTCCTTGTGTACATTCTCTATGTTTTCTGGTATGGACATGAATACTTCCAAAAGTCAGTTTTTCTTATCCCTGGATGTTAGTTATCTGAACCATAGGATGAAACTTGTGTCTGGTCTTCAGCAAGGATCTCTCCCATTTAGGTATCTAAGGGTTCCTCTCATTACAGGTCGTCTTTCTAGGAGGGATTGTGCTTCTCTTATCTATAGAATTGACAATAGGATCAATCGTTGGACCCATAAGAGCCTTTCTTATGCGAGCATACTTCAATTGGTTATTTCTGTTCTCTCATCCTTCCATGTCTACTGGTCCTCGCATTTTATTCTTCCCTCTTCCATTCTTAAGGACATAGAGGCTAAGCTTAGGAATTTTTTATGGGCAGGAAAGGCAGTTTCTAATATTCAGGCTAAGGTTAAGTGGAGTGACATTTGTTGACCTAAAAGGGAAGGGGGCTTAGGTGTTAAACACTTAACTACATGTAATCATGTTCTGTTAGGAAAACGGATTTGAAATTTGTTTGAAGATAGGGAAGCTTTATGGGTTAAGTGGGTACATACAATCATATTGCGAAGGAAAAATTTTTAGAGTGCTCAACCTACTTGTAATAGTTCTTGGAGTTGGAGAAAGATCTTAACAGTTAGGGACAAGTTGTGTCATCAATTAAGATTTAGGATTGGAAATGATATTTCTACTCTTTTCTGGCAGGATCCTTGGCACCCTTGTGGTATTCTGAGGACCTTGTCTACATTGAGAGAGATCAATGGTTAGGAGCTTCCGCTCACAGCACGTGTTTCTGAAGTTATAATTAATGATACATGGAGATTGTCTGAGGTTTCCATGGACCTCATTAGACACCTTGATCCACCTGGGTATTTCCCTAATAGCTCCTTACTTGACTGCCTGGAATGGTTAGCCAGCCCCACCAAGCGATATACCAATGTGTCAGCCTATCATTTCTTTCGACCACCCTTACCGGATGTTCTTTGGCACAAGCTGGTATGGTCCAAATATAGTAAACCTCGGTGCTCCTTTATCTTATGGCTTGCTTTCCTGCAAAAGTTGCAAACAAGGGACAAACTTTCCTACCTCTATACTCCTAACCACTGTTCTCTGTGCCTCTCAGCTAATGAATCCATAGACCACTTATTCTTTGAATGCCCATTCTCTAAAACAATTTGGGAACATTGCCTCACCCATTTCAACTTGCCCACCCTCAACCAGCCTAACCTCTCAGCAATCCTTTCCTGGTATAGAACTGTTTCCTGTACCAGGTCTTCAGCCATAATTCACTTCCCTCTTCTGGTTTCCACCACTATTTACCATATCTGGACTGAACGTAATGCCAAAACTTTCAAGAATGAAGCCATGGCTGTGGAGAGAGTGTATCTCGGAGTAATCTCTCACGTTAGGGAACTTCTTAGCCTATACACAGAGAGGAAGTAATTATATAGTTTGGTTCTTCATTAACTTTTGCAGGTTGATTGTTCAGTCTTCCCTAGGTTACAGCACGTGAGGTTCTCTTCGGATAGGTCTACCATGCCTACCTTTGGAGGTTCAACACAGTCACTTCTTTGTGGCAGCTTTCTTTTTGGCCATCCAGGGGCTAAGGTTGTTCACGAGCGGACTTCACTTCAGTATCTCATTGGCTTGCTTCTTCTAGGCTTGAGAATTATTTAGTAAGGCTTCCCATTCGGATTATCACTTCTTAGGTATTATTAGGTTGTGTATTTGAGTTCCAGATGTTGAGTGGCTGTAGGACTGCTCCTTACATAGCTACAGATATCCCTCTGCTCTTTATTTTGGATTGTACTGAGGCTAGTTGCCATATTTTAGCTAGTTGTGCCTTCCGTGGCACTTGTAAGTGAACCTTTTGTACATATCTTTGTTTCATTTATTAATTTTTCTGACTTACAAAAAAAAAAAAGATATATTAACTCATCTAACGTCTCCCTGTGCCCTCATTTATGACTGCAAAATGTCTTGTCTTCTCTGGAACATGATTATAACATTAGTTCATATTCAAAATCTTTAATATCAACATCATTAACTAAAAAAGTTGAACAGAAGCCATGATATATAGCTTTTGTCTTTCGGATAAATTTGATTCAATGGATCATCCAAACAAAAATTTGCAGAATGAAAAAGGAAAAGAACTTAAGAGAATTATGTTTAATAAAATACCATTAGATTTTAAGTTCATTCCAAATTCAGGAAGCTTTCCAATTTTTTGAGTTTGTAAAAAAAAAAGTTTTTAAGAATTTGACGACGCTAACATCAATACTGCAAATAATCAAGCCAAGTTTCTTTTGAAAGGAAGTTATTACAACTCAATAAGAGTTAGCCCAAAAAGGGAAACTTGAGCCAAGCTGTACATGTAACTGAATTTTCCTTGCCTAAGATCCTTCTTACAAGCGTAACAGTAGCTTAAAGGGCTCTCAAATCGATACCTTGACTCATCACCAAAAATTCGGTGTTTTCTTTCTTTGAATAAGATATCCGTTAACAATACAATTATTAAAGATATGGGTAGTTGTTGAGTTTGGACTAAGTGAGATGACACAAGTATACTCCTTAGAGAGCTCCATCTGACCTGCAGAGAGACAATCAGTGAAAACCTGGATCGATTTTGGCTATCTATACCACCGAAATGTTGATTTCCTACTTGGAGAAGGAGATAAAGCTGAAGAAAAAGAACCCAATTGAGAGTTCCTTGTTTTCTCCCTTAATCACTTTATTGTTGACAGTGATGAGGGAGGTATTTGTATTTTCAACTGTGATTTAAACAAAACTGTTGAATTTTGAGATTTTGATAGGTTAGACTCAATTTTCATCTCATCATATTGATGCTGAATTGACAAATTTGCGGCCATTTTTTTTTTTGTTATACCCTCTTCGTAAAGTTATTTTTATGAAAAATTTAAAATTTAAACATTCTCGAATTATAATTACAAAATTAAAGATTTTATTTTGTAATTAAGCATATCTTTTAAAACACAAGGAACATATCATGAGATTTGTCACTAATTTGGTACATTTTAGTAACAAGAAAGAGTCTTAAATTAATCGTTTATTATCACCAGATGAAGTTGAGACAGATGCATACCTAAAACTTTCAAGGATATTCTTCTTTTGGTTTCTTTGAATGTGTAATCACTTAATTCACAAAAATTAGCTAAAAAACCTTTAAATATTTGTAATACCCTAAGTCATTTTTTAAAAAATAATCTATAACAATAAAAACATTTTTAAATGAAAGAAGTCGACTGCACTACCTTCTCCTACATTAACAATAAAGTAACCAGTGTTCCATGATGTCATTACAATAAGATACATGATCAAAAGAATGTGCAAAATTACAAAAACTGGCTGTCACAGGATCACTGGAAACAGTATTGTAATGCCTAAACAGCACCAGTTTCATTACATCTTCTTGGTGCCTACACTCCAACGTCGGATATGATAGGAAATTGAGTGGCTCTGGAGGAAAAAGTGCACCAGAAGTTACAAATAACAAGCAATTGAAGAGGCCAGTCGAGTCGTCAAAACCGCAAGATTTCCGGTTATTTGGCTTGAGAGTGGAAGCATTCCCCACCTTCTGTTAGCCAGCCATCACAATTAGCTTCTCCTAGTCATCTTTAAATTGATCGAGGCATGACAGATACAGTGCATCATCCATCTCAGAGAACATTTTCTTGACATTTAGGGTTAGGCTGAGTACTGATTGGTTCCAATGATCATTTACATTCTTCTCAAGAGCTGGAAAAATGATGGGCAAAATCACATGCCGGTTATGTGCAATCAAGTTGACAATCTGGTCATTGTTCCACAAGAGAAGGGCTCTTTCAGCCACCTGAAACAATAAATTGGTGAGAATGGAGCTAGCAATCAAATCCAAATAAATAATAATCACACAGTTAAATGCCAAAAATATATTTGGAATGCGACTATGTCATGATCCAATTATTAAGCAAGAACTTGAATTCAAAAACATTTTAATATATTAGGAACATGAGGAATATAGTGAAATTAATTGAGGTAATGATCCATCCTGTTAAAAAGCTCAAGGGCATCAATTCCACCCCAATATCCTTTGCTGCTGCCGTCCTAACACTCAATCATTCAAGAAGTTAGAACTGGTGGAAGAACGTAAGCAAAAATAGAAAGGAGATAGGAAAGAGCTAGAACCTTATCTAACAAAACAATGGAAAATTGAGGAGAATTTTCAGACGTGGCATTTCTCATATAATGACAGAAGAACTTTAAAAAGAATGAAAGAAGAATAATGTGTAAGCTTAATCTTTGGCTCTTAAGTCCATTGTACATTGGATAGTATAATTATATAAAAACCCATGCCCCAATGAACTCGGTAGATGGGAAGGTAGTACCTTCTTTGGCACCTGGTTTAACCATTGGTGGTGAGGACTCAGACCTTTACTAACCAAAGTTACAAGCTATGGACATAAAAGCAAGGCGGGAAGATGCCATCATCCATATACCTAGAAAATGCAGGCTTTTCTGCATTCTTAGCCTAGTCCTCGGTAACCTATATTCAAAGCAGAAGAATTCTCTCCAAAATTTGAATGCAATCTAGAAGAACACTAGGTAGCCCAGTCAAGAAGTAAAGAAAAATGGTGAACACCAAATAGCTCAATTTAGCTAGTACTGGCACCAATCAATTGGACTCTACATAATAGCTGGATAGCAAATTCTGAGCGTCTACAAGATCTCTTTCAAGAGAAAATTCTCCAGTTGAAACTTGTTCAGACCTACAAAATACACTAGACCAATGACCATTATCCCACTAGTTCATCCTGTATGGTAGCCCCCAAGTAGAGCAAAGCAGAACTTTCTTATGGACTTCCTTTGCCACTTCTATCAATGATCATGGACACATCAAACATACACCTAATGCTTAAATTTCTACACCTATGGCCAACAAGGTTGCTCCTTTGCAGATTGATGCCAGATACAAAATGCTGGCATAACAATTTACTTATTATGACATAATATCCTTAAACTGTGATGGGAAATTGTTGGTTGAGGTAACCAAGAAGATCTTAAACAATCACGAATATATGCATTTTGAAATAGAAAATAACAACAAACATCAACAATTCTGTTGCTAAGCATTACTAGACTACTAGGCCACCATCAAAAGCTATCTTCATATGCTTCACTTAAGGTGCGCATATCATAAGACAATAAATGAAGCAAGTTTCCACAGCCCTTGGCTGAAACCGCAATTGAATTATTGACCTGGCCATAGATAAGTTGGGTGGGTGCGCATGTCAAAAAGAGAAACAAAGTTACTACTAAAACCAAAGTGTATATCCCTAAAACATCATAAACCCTGGCAATAGCTAAGAGTAAAATATAAACAAGGAAAAGATCATATTTTAATGAATGCTTAACATGAGAATGATTATATGCATTTTGTGGTCACTCCATGCACCAAGATAGAAAATACTCTCCGTACCTGAAAGTGGAGACTGTTAATGCAGCACCCTATCCGGCAGAACAAAGGTACCATGATCTTTTGACATTCTACAATGTTAATTGCTTCCAAAATCTCTTCCAACTCTCCCAGGAACATTACCTCCTTCTGGCTATTAGTGATTGGCCAGTATTTCAGTATTCCTTTTAGCACCATACTTGCCAACTTAGGCTCCTTCTCAATAAATTGTGTCACACAGTATGATAACTGTTGGAAGTAAATCCCCACAGACTTTGGCTTATGTAGAGGAATCAAAACTCTCCACAAAAAGATCTTATGCTCCTCTTTCAACGGTAAGGCAAAACCACTGATTATGCTTCCAAAAATCTCCAACAACTCTGCAATCCCATTATGCTTTTCAGTCTCAAAAACAAACCTATAGACTATGTTGCTTATAGACTTGCGAATAAAAGGCCTGTGCACCGTAAATTTCCCATAAACTCTATGCAAAATGGTCTTCAAACAGTCCCTTTCTCTCGGATCCTCTGACTCAAACAAATCAAGCAGTCTCAATATAAATGAGTGGTCTATATACTTCTTTGCTAACTTGGTATCTAAGCATGTAGAGGTGATGAACCTAAGAAACAAATCATAAACAATTTGCAAATGTGGCCATGCAGGATCGAACATTGGCTCATCGTTGTCCTCATTTTCACCCACAATAATCTTATTAGATCCATAACTCGGTGGGAAAACCCTAAACAAATTAACAGCACACATTCTACACATGGCTAAAATGGCAGGCTCGCTAAATCTCAATGACCCAGAAGTCACAAAGTCCACAAGTTCCAGTAAAGTCCGTTTCTTTACATCTTTCTCAAGTGTATTCTTTGTTGGGCTTGAAAAATCAAAAGTTACACAACAGAGGCTTACTTTGCTTATAAAGAGGTTCATCTTCTCTGCATTTTGCACGTCCTTAAAGGGCACCAAAGGCTCGACTCCAGCGACCACGTTCGTCGGAAACACCGCAGAAGAAGTGCGTTTTGGGACATTAGATTTGGCGAAGCTCGTAGTTGATCCATTAGAGCATTGAGAGGAGGATAACCAGTCAGACCGGGCTAACTCAGCTGAGTCCGGTTTCGAGGACTTTCGAGGAAACTTGCTCAAAAGTTGCTTGAACATGGCGGGATGAAACTTGAAGGAACACAACAAATTTGCAAAACCCAGATGAAATCGAGCTATATTTTGGCCATAGAAGATGGGTATGATTATAGATTAGTGAATTTTACACGGTACCGTACCCTAAACATTGGCTATGGATATAAACAACTTAGTGTTGGCAAAATGCATGCAAAAGCTCGCATCTTTGAGGACATTTAGGGTTGCAAAATCAGTCCAGATCTTAAGAGACAGAGAAGAAAAACAAAGAAAACTCAACCACAGAAATGGCCGCGAACCCAATAACGTACTAATCAATCTCTCAACAATTCCCACAAAGGAGAGATGATGCTAAGTAATAATGGAGAAGTTGAACGTGCGTCTCACTGGAGAATCCATCATTCGAACGAGAGAAAATAAAGTTCAGAAAGAATTAAATGAGAGATTTTTGTTGGAAGAGGAAGTCATGTTAACGAGAAAGTTATCTTATGGTTTTTGTTTCCTCTGCCGTCTGATTTCCATTGAAAGCGGTGTCCTAAATCCAAAGGGAATAGTTTTATTTTATTTCTTTCTTATTTTGGTCAGAAAACTCGCGGCATTTTCTCGGAAGGAGAACTACTTTCTTTTTCTTTTTTCTTTTTCCTAGTTCAGCTTAAGACGACGCGACACCCATGAAAAAATTGATCATAACAACAAAACTTCTAGATAACATTCACCAATATTTATATGTTTTGAATTCAATATTAGAAAGTTCGTCTTGTGATAGTAACTCTAATACTGAATAAATTAGTTGAATTTTAAATATAGTATAAGTTCAATTTTTAATGATATAAATATGATCTAATTTTAAAATATGTTAAAAGGCCCCAGTTATAAAAATTCAAGTGAAATTTTAAAATTAATTCTTAACGTTAATATTGATTGATAAAATAACATCTATTTAAATAGACTTTAACAATGACATTTAATTAATTAATTAATTTTATATAATAACTCATATTTTTAAATATTGAATTAGATATCAAAATTTAAAGATTTAACTGATATTAGAGTTTTATGATATACATCTATATTATAAATAAAAAAGTATAAGTATAATAAATAAAATATTTTATAAAACAAAAATAAAGTAAAGTGGAATTTTTAAGTTGTTTTTACACATACAAAGGTAACGCTAAAAAGTTGGAATGCCTCTCATTTTTGTAACTCCTTTTACATTAAGAATTCCCTTTCACTTTTGTCTCTTGGAAGCATATTTGTGCTTTACTTCAGCTACTGATGCCTCGCCCTTGGCCCTCAACCTAGGACCTTTCCTTGGGGACTGCAAGGAAAATTCCATCTGCTATTTGTTTTCCCATTAACTTCATTTCTAGGGCCCTTGATGATCATAATTTGTCTAATCTAATTGATAGTTTCATCTAGCCATTCTTCCATACTCCTACTTGTCTTCTAGAATATCCTTTCTTTTTTTTTTTTAATTATCTAGATCAACTAAATGGAGCACTTGAAAGCCAACTTAACCATCTCATCATCAGTTGTTTTCCTTTTACAATAGGAACCAATCCATTGGACAATTTGGTTCTAGTCTCCCAATAAGCAAGAGATGTCGTATAATTGTTGAATGCTGGTTCAAAGGGTTTGAGAGATCTAACATTCGAAGAACAGGCCATTAATTACTCTTTCTGAGTTTATCCTTGATGTTAGCCATAGAACAAATCAATCTTTACAGAGCCTAACGCTATCCCATACCAGCCTATGCCAGTAGACTTTAGATGATGGGTTTTTTGAAGATTGAGATGCAGGACGGTGTTTGTAAAAGTGTTAAGGGATTAGTAGCCAACTTATCCTATCCTCCTCACCTAGATTTATGTTGTTGACAAGTATATTGTCCAATATTAAAAAGAGGCCTCTAGAATTGTTAATCCATACCCTATTGTCTACAAACTCTTTGACCTTAGCTCCTCTATGGATTAGGTGTCATGTCTATTGAAGTTCTGGAATCAGCACAAGTGGAAAAAGCTCTGCTCTTTCCTAGTAGTCATATCAGAAGAAGGTTTGCTTTCTAATCCTAGTTCTTGATCACTCTCCTTATGCCGGTTTTGAGCTTGAGGATTTACACCAGGGCCCATGAAGTATTCGCAGAGGCTATATACTATCCCCTTTTATGAAATGCATGTGTATCCATTTAACCTAAATAACTTCCTTTTCCGTGCATATTCTCCGAATCCTTTTTGCCATTAGCATGCTATTGATGGTTCTAGCTAGTCTAACGCCTAAACCACCCTCCTCTTTAGGTTTACAAATTTCCTACCGTTTCACCTTTTGTTGGACTCTTATATGTGATATATTTAACTCAATTCCTTTAATCTATAAACTGTCCAAGGCAAGTGCAATTATCATTCTATAGTTTAAGGCTTAGAGTGCCTAACTGTCAATCCTATTATATTACCTACAATTAAAGTGGTGGTGATAATTCATATTTAAAATAAAATAAACTAGAAAATAATCATCACAAAGAATGATATTAAAAGAGTGAAAAATTAACCAATGAAATAACGGCACCTGGATTTCCAATTTATATGATAAACTTGGACTCAATCAAATTCTCCCACACTTAGACCTTTGTACTCCTGGACAAAGTTTATAAGAGTCAAAAAGACACAAGTGTAAAAGAAAAATCCGCCCATGCTCAAAACAATAATAAGAAATTGACAAAAATCACTTTCTCAGAAATCAATCAAAGCAGACTGAAAGAGTGCCAAGAAAATAAACACTAAAAGAATTTTAATCCAAGAGATTGGACAAAAGAGATGTTACTCAAGGTAAGGTGTTTGCTCTCATCTCACTTGTGTTTAGGGATATTTTCACTCTAAATCTGCCTAATCTATTTTCTACCATAAGCTTGTGACAGTCCTATTTCTCCACTATAAGAACTATAATTTTGAAAATCAAGAGGACTTTTCAAGGTTGTAATGTACAGAGGGCTAGATGAATGGATGGAATGAATAAAGAAAGAAATAGTATGATCACATGCACTCTAATTATGAAATGGATGTCAACAGATAAACTAATATTGACACACTTTTTTTTTACATATGTATCTAGTTGAAACTGCTTGTAGTATTCCTTTTCCTTTCTTTTCTTTTTCTATATATTTTTCTGTCCCTTTTTGGAACACACACTTTTTTTTGACTAGAAGAAAATGTAAATTAAACTATTGACATCATATAAGGATGCGTGCATGTGCTCATAAATAATGGCTCAAGGG
>JAOSBL010000008.1:18164981-18180614 GCA_027568915.1 Erythroxylum roraimae
GACATTAATTGCATTATAAATTTTTCTAAGGACAATTGATACTGCAAATTGCTATTTTTGATTATAGGAGCCTCAAGAAGAAAGGAGTCAATGGAGTCAACATGAGGACGTGAGCTTCAGGACGCCTGCCATGGCGCAACATGAAGGAAAAGCTCACCGCGACGTAAATTAATTATGTCGCCGCGGCGAAGGATCCAGAAAGCGTACGCCGCGACGCGGTGCACCTGGCCTTCCTCCACGGCAAACTGTCAAAACTCGGACTAAAATTGGAAAATTCTCTCACTGTTTTGACCCGATCCATCACCCAACATTTAAAATGATGCCAAATTAGGTTATAAAAAGACATTATTTTCAGCAGAGAAGGGAGATCTTGGCTGACACTCACATGATCATTTTCCTCTCACCTTCAACCTTCAGCCATCAACTCCGACTGCCTTCACTCTCTGCTGCTACTGCTACCACAGGTGACATTGGAGCTCTTGCGGTTGCGAGGATTTCCAAAGTCATGCACGGCTGAATCACCTTTTCCTCTTGGAGATGTAGCGATGGCTTGAGTTCAATGGACTTCAAAGGGGAGTTGTTTTACATTGTCAAGTTTAACTGCATAGTTGTAAATTTCTGAGTTAGGGTTTATGGTCGTGTAGTTAGATTAGCTTGATTAGAGTTTGATCAAGTGTTGAACAATGTCTTGTGTTATGGATTTGCTTATGTAGAACTTTGATGCTTAATATATGAAGTTTCATATACGTCTTTGTGGTGATTGTGTTAACTCTCTTTTATCTGCCTAGTTGTGTTTGATATTGAGATTAAGCTTGATTCATAGTTTCCACTTGCATTAGCTCATCCATTAATACACACTAAGATGAATTTAACAAGGTTTTAGGAAATGGAGTTCATTGATTAAAACCTTGAATTTAAAGAGTTCTTTAAGGTTTATCATTCGAAAACTTAGTGAATCTCACTCCCGAAAGATTTTTTTTGAACCAGGATAGCCAAAGCTCGTTTTCAAGAGGATTTTATCATATTTGATCATTGCTTGAATTTTCACTTGTCATTTCCCAAAAATCCAAAAATACCTTCTTATACATTTTTCTTTCATTTAGTTTAATTTTCTCAATTTTTACCAACAATCCAAATCCCCCCTTTTATCAACTTAGTTTGCATTTTTGACAATTAGGCTAGCTTAGACCTTTTTTGCTAGGTTCCGATTAAGTGAGACGACCCAAGGTTGCATCCTATATTGCAATCCTTGGAATTAAATTTTTAATTCGGTTTCCAAGGGATTAATCTAAAGATCAAGCAAGAGCCAATCAGTAAGTTAATGCCAAGCCCAATTTAGCAATTATTTAATTTTTGGTGATTTTGAAGTTTTAGGGATTTTATTGAATTGGAATTAAATGGGAGATTGGTTTGCTTTAGGAAATCAAGAGAGCCCTATCCAAGAGCAAGGGGAGAGACATCTTTGAGCGAGTCTATAAGCAAGAAAATCAAGGTGGGTTTCATGTTTATAATTAAATAATGAGCCATTAAAGTTTTTCCAAATCAAGAGAATAAAATGATTTCAATTAATTCATAAATGTGCATATATTGCTTTTAAATGAATTAAAGAATTTGCTTATATGTGTGTATACGCTTAATTGATTGGATTTGAATTGTTGTGAACGTGGAAAAATGCATTGTGATGTATGATCATGTTATGCCATTAAAATGTGTCATGGCATTTTGTTTAAAGAAATAGAGGAAAGAGCATGAGAATATGGAAATGTAAGGAAATGAATTGAGCATAAATTTGCTTGTGATTGGGTAAGAGTGGAACCCGTTTCATTAATCACATACACGTTGACCCATAGCCTTCTCCCGACTGCCCGCTTGAGGCCACGAGATCCTGAGAATTCAGACGCGTTTTGTTCACGGAGTAAACTTCAGTTTCTCTATTTTGTCCACGGAACTCTTAAGCCATTTGTTGTGCATTGCATCTGTGAATTGTCAAGTTGATGCATACATGATTTGTATTATTGTGAATTGGTTGAGAACTATGCTTTTCTTGAATTCAATAACAATTTTCTATGACAAATGAATAATTTTGATGGTTTTGCTTGTTATCGATTATAAACTGTTACCCACGAGCTTTTAAGCTCACCCCCACTCTCCTTCCCCAATTCAGGTGATGAGTAAGAGATCGAGTGAAAGAGAGTCAACGCATCCCTTCTATTAGGCATACTTATGTATTTTAAGTTAGACTTTGTAAACATGAGGCTTTAGTCACACTTCAAGTATTAATTGTTCAAGTATCTTTTACATTTTGGGATTTTCAGACATTGATGTATTGTGGCTTGGAAAGCCCATTGAGGCTTTGTAAAACACTTATTTCTTTTGATGGAAATGAAATATGAATGTGTTTTGCTCATGATTCTCAAAGTGTGTATACCACATTTTCAAGTTTTCATAGGGATAAGATTTGTATTCTGACTTCCAGGGAAAAAGTGGATTAATCTAGGTTGAATTAGACAAAGTTGTCTTCTTAAAAGTTGTAGCTTATCCTTTTAGCTTTCTAATGATATAAATTATGAAATCTTTGGATATCAGAGTTGAGAGATATGACCATTGTAAGTGGTGATGCTGCATAGGATGTATATACAGGACAACTATAGTAAACGATGAGAATTAGTGATTTTGATGAATTAAATGAGTAGAGATTAGAGGATTTAATGAAATGAGGTTGGTGGTTGAACTGATATTAAGTGATATTGCACTAGGAGAGGTGAATTTGAGAAGATTATGAGTGAAAGTAATGTTAGAATGGATGTAGGAATCATTAGAGAGGCTTTGGAGGGGCTTGGGTATCCCCTATGTTCGTTAGACGGAATTTAGGTCCATTAAAGGAACCTTATTGAGTCTGGAAAGACCCCCAGCCTCACCCATGTCTGTTACTTCACGGGTCTGGAATGGTCCCTAGACCCGTGTATGTCCGTTAGGCAGACATGTATGTCCGTTTACACTATAAACGTTCGGAAATTTGAATTTTTGGCCCTCTAAATGGCAGAATCTCTCTTCATGGTCTTCATTAAAGTTGTAGATTTAAAAGTCCTCTTTCAAAATGTCTAATAATGACCTCCATCTGACATCTTTAGGGATCGCTATGACAATTGTCCCAAGACAGGTACAATATGATTGAGGACATAAATATGCTTGATTCTTTTGGCCATAACTTCATCATCCGACCTCCAAATGAAGTGATTCTTAAAGCAATAGATACCTAAGACACTTTTATATCCCTCCATAAAAACTAGTAGGCTTTGGTGTTGATTAGAAAAAAAAATTTATGGAAAGAAAGTAAGGGATTGATTGGACGAGCTTGACTGAGTTATGAACATATGTTGGATTTTTAAGCATATCTTGATCTATAGAGCTCTGATTGAGATGGTTCTTATTTCAAAATATACTAGAGACATAGAGATACAATTGTCTTGAAGAAGTCAATTTTTGATTTTGGTGATTGACTGGTGTGGGCACGCCACCCTTGTGGAATGATGGCTAATGAGGATTCTTTGAGATAACCCTACGGGAAATACGCTCAGGTTTTATGACTCTGGATTATTGGGCTCCAGAAACGGGGTCCAATAGGGGGCTAAGCTAATCTTAAAATCTAAGGCCAACAATATATGAAACTCAAAATAAACAATGCAATGAGAATAAATACGATTATTGAATTCAACCAAATAAATCAGAAACTAAACATGAAGGAATTAAAAATTGAGCAGTAAGCACGCATAATGGAAATCAACCAAAGAGTTTACCAAGTTATGAGAAAGGGGATTTTACCTATAATTAATGCTAACCTAGCTAATTATGTGTTAATGGGTTGTCAGTTCTAGACGATCCTAGGGCTGATAACTCTCTCTCGAGTTATAACCATTAAACCTTAATTGGATTATGAAATTTGCAATCTCTTAATTCACAAATTATTCAAAACCCATATTAAATCTGAAGTACTCTAATAAACTATTGGAATATCACACGAGATCTCTCTCTGCATAATTACTAATATTATTTTCACGGTTTCTGTTAAATCGCCTAACTCTCATTAATCCGATTTAATCATTTTTCATTCAGTTCACCCTCTCAGTTTATTACTGGATTATGCAAGAATGTAATCAAATCACGACATTCATCTTAATAAAACAATTAATTAAATTATCAATAAATCAACATAAAATCTCGAAGGAGAGTTAGAACATCATCATCATTCGACTATCTATCATCATACAATCCATCTCAACTTTATACATGAATAAAATTGAAATGAAACGAAAATAGACACTTAGAATGGACGATTTTGGAAGGCAACAATAGCGGAAAACCTCTTGATCTAGGAAGCACATCAAGACCGCTTCTTCTTCCTCCTCCTTCCTCTTCCTCTTCTCTTCCTCTTTCTCTCTTTAGGGTTTTCAACAGTGATTGCACGAAAACTCCCTTTTTTCTGCCTTTTGATGTTACGATCATGACAGAAGCTCAAGGAGTGGGCCATGATTGTGGGCTAAACCTGGAGCTTCTGTCACAATCGTGGCCTACCTGCCATGATTGTGGGCCTGTGTTGTGGCCCAGATTCCCTCCGAAACTCCTCTGCTCTTTGATATTGACCTTGATACATTGGCAAACACATCAAAGTATCTCAAAGACATAATATTTAAGTTTAAAGACTTGTACTATCCCATAAAACACTTAAAACACAAATAAATCACAAACTTTCACAATTTTAACCTAAACACATATCAAGTGATCGAATTAACGACTAAACACATATCAAACTATGCCCTAAAACACGATGCAATTTACACTTATCACATCCCCACACTTAAATGTTTTCTTGTTTTCAAGCAAACAAAACAACAAATAACATAAAATCACAAAGCACACAATGCAATAATGAGACAATGGCTTCAATTTCATGAAACAAATTTAATTCTAAACACAATCATTGAAGTTATTCTAAATCATTAACATGTAAAATCCATTTCTAGGACCTCTGGACTAAATATACATATTAATCATAACCCAAATGTCAAGTTTATTCACCCTTTTCAATTGTACACACACATTAATAATTATTTGGTCATTCAAACTTTGTAACTAATCCTAAATACATCTTCATGAAAAGTTAAGTTACGTATAAGTTTGGTAGGTTTTCATTAGAAAATATTTTTTATTACTTTTTGTGGACATGGGCCTAGTCTTTTTACACGGATTGGTTATGAATGTCGATCCGGTTACTCGACTAAGTCATGTTTTTATTAAATTGCTTGGTTGGAACATCATTATAGCCTTTTGATGCGAAGGCACGTTTGTGATGTGTGTCAATCCAGTTACTTGGCTACATCATGTTCTTAACTAACTACTAGCTTTTTTCATAACCGAAGGCCAGTGAAATAGTTATTTATTTAACATTACAAACATTTTTTCAATTAATTAATGCATATCTTGTTGCTTTAGCTACTCGTTTTCATGAAAAAATACTAGTAAAGCTACTTAGTGGAAATGTCTCAAATTATGAATGAATGTGACAACTTATACGGTGATAAACTAACATTGAATCCTAATTAACTTGCATATTTTAGTGAAAGGACCCAGATCACTAATTTCGCGAGCTAATGACTCTTCACAACATAATAGATTATGTTCAAAATTAAATCGATTTCATTTCATGTAAGCCATCGATACATTCACACAATTCACAATATGCAACCTAAACGCACTAACCTAATAATATGGAAAATTCACATTCAAACCTAAACACAAAACCGTCCCCACACTTGAACAACACGTTTTTCTCAATGTGAGAAGAAGGCAAACAAATACACATGGAAGGAAGTAACATAAAATAAAATAAAAATAACTAAATTTAAAAGAAAAGGGCTAGAAACAAAATCTTACGGTGATTGAGGTGATGAGGCCAAATCCGCTTAACGCTTGAGATTGTTGTCTTATCTTAGAATTGCTTAAGAGAGTAAGAGAATTAGTAATCCCAGATCATTTCAAATCATTAAAATTTTATCTAAAATTCAAAACAAATATAACTAAACACAACAATTTAAATCTAACTATTGAACGTGTTAATTTATGGTCATTAGATTGACCTTGCATCCTTGGAAACTCAACCGAGATTAATTATGAGTGGCTTGCTTCCTCCCTTTTCGTTGAACATCAGTTTTGTATCCTGTAAGTAAGCTACAAATTGAAAAATGATCAGAAAGACAATATTGATAAAATTAAGAAAATCAATTAAGCTCAGTAATGTCCATTTTTTGATCTAATTGTTAACACAATAGGGAATAACAAAACTCCCTGATTCTTTCATGGAATCCTGGAGTTTTCTCGGTAAGAGGGTGAGTTGTTCTCTTCTTGGTTCTTCCTCATTCGCCCTCATCTCCTCTTCTTGTTTAGCTTCTTGAACAAAGACTTTCGTAGCTTCTTCAAACTTGATGTTCGTTGTCAACTATTCTTCGTTCTCTCATTCCTTGAAAGATTCGAGCACATCAATTTTTCTGAATGAGTCTCCCTTCTCCATATTCTTTAATACATCAATCATGTTGAAAGTCACTTGGTCTTCACTAATCCGAATGATGAGGTTCTGTTCATGGACTTCTACTCAAGTTTTTTCGAAGTTCAAACATGGTATACTAAATCTATGGAATAATAGGGAGGGTTGTCATTCTTTTCTTCATCCTCTATCTTCATCTCTTGGGCTTCTACAAGATGGGGTTCAGCTTGATTTCCCACTAGTTTTTCTTGCTCTCCCCATTTCTAAGTATGATAGCCTCATATTTGTCTCATTGATGTAATTCCATATTGCTCAGAGATTCTTCCATACTTCTCTTACAAAATTCATAGGAAAGCTGTCTCACTCGAATCTCTAGGTTGTGAATAGAAGAGGCATGAATTTTTGTTACTTGATCAAATTGCTCTTCCAGTCTCTTTTGGGTCCCTTCCATGTCTGTTAGCTTATCCATGGTTTTTTCCAATTTGGAATCCCATGAACTAGACTCATCTTGTTAAAATCCTAATATATCTTGATGTCCCATATGAATACTTATATTCTTAGACCAATAGAAATCTAGGTGGTTCTGCCACCCTGAAGTGTACGTGTTCATATAAGGATGATGATTTCCCCAACTACATTAGGGCTCATTGAAATCCGAAAGAGTCCTATGCTCCTATAATATATATCCTTCATGATCGTTCTTTTTATCTCTTTTTGATATCCAATTTTTTGGATTCTTCATCGCTACCTTGTGATGCCCAAATCAATGTGTTTTTCACTTTTCGCCCAAACTTCCTACATTTTTTCTTCTTGTGATTGGGTGCCATAATCAGAAAAGATAGTGAAATGCCTTAGATTATAAGAATTAAACTAATTCTACACCTCCCTGGCAACGTTGCCAAAAACTTGATCATGTTGTTCGAACTTTAAAATTTATAAGCCCTCAAATACCGCAAGCGCACAGGTCGCGACTATAGTATAAGAGGTGTCGATCCCATGAGGAGGAGGACTAATCTAATCCTAAAATCTATGGCCAACAATATATGAAACTTAAGATAAACATTGCAATGAGAATAAATACGATTATTGAATTCAACCAAATAAATCAAAAATTAAACACGAAGGAATTAACAATTAAGCAACAAGCACACATAATGGAAATCAACCAAAGAGTTTACCAAGCTATGAGAAAGTAGATTTTACCTAGCATTAATGCTAACCTAGCTGATTATGTTTTAATGAGGTGTCGGTTCTAGACGATCCTAGGGTTGATTACTCTCTCTCGAGTTATAACCATTAAACCCTAATTGGATTATGAAATTTGCAATCTCTTAATTCATAAATTATTCAAAACCCTAATTAGATCTGAAGCACTCTAATAAACTATTGGAATATCACACAGGATCTCTCTCCGCAAAATTACCAATATGATTTGTCGTAGTTTCTATTAAATCACCTAACTCTTATTAATCTGACTTAATCATTTTTCATTCAGTTTACCCTTTCAGTTTATTA
The DNA here is from genome assembly GCA_027568915.1 of Erythroxylum roraimae. Lineage (NCBI taxonomy): Eukaryota > Viridiplantae > Streptophyta > Magnoliopsida > Malpighiales > Erythroxylaceae > Erythroxylum > Erythroxylum roraimae. The sequence continues at coordinate 18,173,035 of JAOSBL010000008.1, forward strand.
CCGAATTATACAAGAACGTAATCAAATCACGTCATTCATCCAAATAACACAATCAACTAAATTATCATTAAATCAAAATAAAATCTTGAAGGAGAGTTATAACATCATCATTATTCAACTATCTATCATCATACAATCCATCTCAATTTTATATATGAATAAAATTGAAACAAAAAGGAAATAGACACTTAGAATGGACGATCTAGGAAGGCACAGTGTTAGAAAACCTCCTAATCTGGGAAGCATGTCGAGACCGCTTCTTCTTCCTCCTTCTTCCTCTTCCTCTTTCTCTCTTTAGGGTTTTCAACAATGGCTGCACAAAAGCTTCCTTTTCTCTGCCTCTTTCTGTTTTTTTATACTCTTTTATATTTTGGGTAACCTTAGGATTTTTTAGGAGTCCGAAAGGTCCAAAAAATCCCTCAAAACTTTAAGTTGTGAGTGTCTGCGCGTCTGCTCGACGTAGGCCACGATCGTGGCTCACATCTAAGCCTTCTATCACAATCGTGGCATGCAAGCCACAATCGTGGGCCATTCCCTGAGCTTCTGCCACGATCGTGGGCCTGTGTTGTGGCCCGGATTCCTTTTGAAACTCATCTGCTCTTCGATTTTGACCCTTAAACACTATCAAACACATCAAGGCACCTAAAAGACATAATATTTAAGCTCAAAGACTTGTACTAATCCATAAAACACTTAAAACACAAATAAATCACAAACTAACACAATTTTAACCTAAGCACATACCAAGTGATCGAACTATGCCCTTAAATATGATGCAATTTACACTTATCAATAGTTAAGCCTCACCATGGACCAATACTCAGTAGGTATATTATGAAAATTAACCTATACAAGGATATTTCTCATATTAGCTTTCACCCATTCTAAACCTAATTACCATTTTTGTAGCATGAAAGGCTTGCTGTGAATATGTCATAGATCATCTTCTATTATCTTGTCAACCCTATCTTCTATTAAGAACTTGAACATGAAATATCTTCCTCACTAATAAACAAATTCTCTAGTCTTAATCTTCTTTAATTTTTATTAGCCTATTAGTGCACCATTAAAGGTGGAGACAATTATAGCATAATATATCACGAAGTTTTAATATCTAATATAACTCTGTTTTTTAAGAGAACTCTAAGATAAGAAAAATAGTTAGTACATATATGTTTGATATTACATTATTTCATGGAGAATATATAAATTTATTATATCTTTAATCTCTTAGAATTTCTATTATATTTAAAGGTTTAAGGACTATTTGTACTAATCTTATATGTAAGCAATTATATTTTAATATCATCTTCTGCTCTAATATTTAGAGTGTCTCATCAATGTTAAAAGTGTGATTTTCTCTTTCATAAATATATCCTATTAAGACTGTGAAAATATTCTAATACTCTAATTTATTATATTTCTTGTAATTATTTCTTTAATCTTCTTAATATGTTTTAATCTTAAATTTTCATTTTTGATCATGTGAGGTAGAGTTTGATGTAATTATTCAGTTGAATATTCCTTATATAGTCAAACATAAATTATTTAGAATTTTAAAAATAATTTGTTATCTATAATCTCTTATATGCTTAATTTTGTAATCAAAACATATATATAAAACATAACTTGAATGATAAGAATATCCTTTTTAAGTATACAATTAAAATTTTATAACTTTAGAAAAATATATAATTAAATAACCAATCAAATTTTTAGAGTAAAATCGGATTTTAAAAGATTGAGGAATGACTTTTTGAAACACATTTTAGAAAATTAGGGGTATTAGATGATGTTATCCACATTATTATTTTTTTATAGGAAAAGAAAGTAACAGAAGAGTGTCCAAACAAACGATGGTTCATTGAATATTAGAGTTATTCTTTCTAAGCCCATGTTTTGCTTAAAAAGTTTATTAGCAGGCTGTTAAAAAGAGAATCCCACAGTCGAAGATTCACTAAACGACAAGACAGATGACATGGAAATTAAGCACCTTAAACGGGTTTCCAGACTTAAACCGGGTCACAGCCCGTGGCCGAATTTCTATCGTATAATATACTCCCTCCGATTCATAATAAGTGTCGTTTTAGAGAAATGCACACTTATTAAGAAAGTTAATGAAATGTCTGATATACCCTTATTAATTACATGTTAAAGTGCCTTGAAAATATAATCTGTGTAATATATGTAATTAAGATGTGAGAAAAATTAAAGGTTAATTTTGGAAGTAAAATTATAAACATGCATACAAAGTAAAAAATGATACTTATTTTGAATAAGTAAAATGTATCTAAAACGACACTTATTATGAATCGGAGGGAGTATAATACTGCCACTTGTCCCGAAGACACGGTTTGGAATATTTTGATTTTTGAGTCAATTAAGAATTACAATAAATTACCTTGATTTTTTTTTTTTTCACCTTTTCCTTTTCCTCCTCACGTTGAAACTTGAATGAAGAAAGAAGTATATTTATCGTCAGAACTCAGAACAAGAAGCGAAACAAAATCGTTGCAGAAGGAAAGAAAGCTAATAAGAAGCTTCTCTTTTCTTTATCATCAGCGTCATCTCTTCTTCTTTATAAAAGACCGACAAAAAGTGCAAACGAAAGTTAAAACCGAGAGAGAGAGATAGAGGGCATTTGCCGCCGATCGCTAGAGCTACATCGTTGTCAAGCTTCTCCTCCCTCCTTCCGACCTTCAATTGTCGCAATCTAGTAGGTGCTCTTCCACTTAAACCTCCCTCTCTATCTCTCTCTCTCTCCGTAAGCGGAGTTACCAGTTCGTTCATTTCTTGAAGATCAGTCAACGTTTCAGAATCTAGGGTTTTGTTTCTTGAGTTGTTCCTTTTTAGTGCTTAACCTTTTGCGTTTGGTTTGAATCCGTTCCTTGTGATTTATTTTGGCTTAAGAATGTTTATTTCGGAATGGAAGTGGAGTTGGCGTTTGTGTTTGTTTTAGTTAACTAGTAATTAAAGACATCGATAAGTATTTGCAGGAACTAAAATTGGTAAATGGTATTTCGTTTAGTTCAAGCGATAGATTCTCCCAATCAGCTAAGAAATGAAAGATAACTTTGGAATATGTTATCATATGTGTATCATTTTTTTTAATGCGTACTTTATGCATGTTCATTTTCTTTCGGTGCCCAAAGCTTGGATTAGTGTTTGCTTTGGTTCTTGCAACTAACGGTGAAGGAAACTTGTCGTATTCTAAACTTTTATTCATTTGTTTGGTATTATTCTCGACCTTTCCGTCAAGCTCAAGTTTTTTGATCTCTGGGTTCCTTACCATATTTTGAATTCTTGGGGAAACGAGGAAAGAGAACTTCTTACGACATTTTGACTTCAAGTTTCTATGCTCCTGTTTCTTAAATTCAATACTTCGTTTTGATTATTTGCTGATTTTTGTAGCTAATTAGTCCCAATTAGCTTGATATTCTGTGGTGTTTCCTTGAGAGATTTCACTTGATTCTAATGTCAATCCCATTGTCTGTTGCTTTGTAGACAGAAAGGAGATTGCCTTGGTTTACTCCGACATTTGTTATCGACATATTTTGATTGTTAAGTACAACTTGTCAGCTTATTAGAATAAGAGCAACATTGGGGAGTAGGACGTCATTTAGCAGTCTAATATACTTTAGTGATTCTATGCTTTCGTCATTTCAAGCGGTGTTGGTGGGTGTAGATGGATGTTCCCTCACCTGAACTGTGGTCTGGGATTCAAATTGACAACTACCCACTGTTAATGGAGTGCCCGGAGAATGTTAATGGTGGTGACCACACCATAGACATAACACGGAGTACAGAAGGTTCTGTCTCAACATCTCGTGACAGAAGTTCTAGTTCATTGCAAGCTTCATCGCATGAGGACAGGCCTTCAAACAATGGAAGAGTATCCGTTTCTCAACCTTCAACATCTTCATCGAATGGTCCAAGCTCACGAAATGCTTCTTTCATAAGGAGTGGAGAAACTCGTAGGCGGCGAAGTCCCTTGAATTCTGGGTTATGGATTTCTGTTGAATTGGTGTTGACAGTGAGCCAAATTATAGCATCTATTGTTGTATTGTCTGTATCAAGGGATGAGCATCCAAGTACACCATTGTTTGAATGGATTGTTGGTTATGCATCTGGTTGTTTTGCAACCCTTCCCCTGCTTTATTGGCGTTATCGACATCGGAATCAAACCTTGGATCAAGACCCTTCTCAACCTCGCCGCAGCTCAACACATATTAATGTTCCTGCAGGACCATTTTCCCTTTCAGTTACTAGGACTTCAGAAGGTGAAAATCACAGAACTGCTGTCCCATCACCTAGAGGTGGCCAAAATGAAGAGGCCTTAAATGCAAGGTACTTTTGGTGTCAATCACTCTACTTGTATATGATTTTAATATTGTTATTTCTGTGAGATTTTGCCATACATTTTGAACATATTACAGAACTGCTGTTCCAAACAGTTATCTGACCAGATTTATCTACTACTAAGCTGTTGATATCCCACTTGCCATGACTGCGAAGTTGTTGAATGCATTTCAACAGCTGATTTGCAACTTTTTAGATGCATAAAACTCTTTTCTGCACCCATCAGAGATGTTATTGATCTTACTTGCTCTACCACTGAAATGAATCAACTTTAAAATAACCAAACATGTTATTTTCTCCTTTTGTTATTTTGATGGGAACATATTTGTTTCTCATGCGTTCATATTTCTCCGTACTTTCTTTGTCATATTAACTCAATTTGTGGCAACTTTGTTGTGTATTTTCTCACTTTGTCACCTTTACTGTGATAGTTGATAATTGAAGGTTAATGCATGTAGCATGGCCCCCTTTATTTGTGTCCCATTGTGGCAGATAGAAACTTGACAAAGATGTAAGATCTTTAATATGTTGAAGTAAAGCTTCCTAGCACATCCTTTTGCTCAAAATTTTGTAATGATCAGTTGGCAGATTCATAGTTACCTCACTAAATATTAGTAGAGTGTGGATTCCTGGTTAAATTGTAATATTTAATGTATGAGAGTGGGATTCCTAATTGTAAATCATTATAGAAATATGTTGTAGATGATACAAGAGGATGAGAGGGGGGATGTGCATGGTTGATAGAGAGGGAGTTGGATCAGGCAAGCTGGATGTATGGAAGAAAGAACCAAAGGAAGAGGGAGTTGGTATAGTTTTCCATATACTTCTGTTTGGATTTTATAAGTGAAGTTTTAGAGTTCTGCATTTGTAATAGCTGTATGGTTGGATTGGAATTAATAGGCTAAATTTGGATTCTGAATTTGATTTTGGATACCCCAAGCACAGCTGCTAAGTATCTCCTCTTGGATAATTCAGGTGTAAGACTAGATGGGACAGGTTGAATCATTTACCCACTTTTTTTTCTCTTTCCCTTATTACATAAGTCACCATAGAGTAAAACTTACATGAGAAACGGCTTTTGGATTGTGGTTGTAATGTCTTTTAATGGCTTTGTGTCATTCCTTTATCCTTTTACTTGAAAAACAGCTCTTGGATTGGTAGTAACATTCTTTAAAAACTTTCAACTATTCCTTAATCCTTCTAGCATTGATACCTTTTCTGCTTTTGTGATAATGTGTTATACTTTTCTCCAGAATATTAAATAATGCTGTTTTCTCTTTGCAGACTTAAACTCCTGATGGACTACTATAAAATGGGATTGGACTGCTTTTTTGCAGTTTGGTTTGTGGTTGGGAATGTGTGGATTTTTGGAGGTCATTCATCTCCTAATGAGGCTCCAAACTTGTACAGGTGCACTTCATGTTATATCTCACTACATTTTTATCTGGCATTGCAGATAGCTCATCCCAATTTTGATATCCATTTTGTAGGTTATGTATAGTGTTTCTTACATTCAGCTGTATTGGATATGCCATGCCCTTTATTCTATGTGCAACAATCTGCTGCTGCTTGCCTTGTATAATTTCTATACTTGGCATTAGAGAAGATCTGTCACAGGCCAGAGGAGCATCATCAGAATTGATTGATGCTTTACCGACGTATAAATTCAAGTCCAATAAGGATAGGAGCCGAGATGATAGAGATAATAACTCCCCTGCTGGTGATGGAGGGGTTGTAGCTGTAGGAACTGAAAAGGAGCGAACCATCTCTGGTGAAGATTCGGTAAGGAAACCCCCTTGAGACCTCATAAAATTCCACGATCTGTAGGCAATTTCGTCTGGAACCCCTTGGAAGGTCAACTTATTTTAGTATATTACTGATGAATTCATATTGTTACGTTGATAGGTTTGCTGCATTTGTTTAGCTAAATACGTCAACAATGATGAGCTCAGGGAGCTACCGTGTTCTCATTTCTTTCACAAGGAATGTGTGGATAAGTGGCTGAAAATCAATGCATCTTGTCCCCTTTGCAAGAATGAGGTTGGGGAGAGTGTTTCGTTTTCTGGGTCCGCTGGGCAACAATTGGTTTAGATAGAAAATGGTTGATAATTGGGTGGCAAGCATCATGTTTTTCATCAATCAGCCTTTATACAAATACTTTGTTCTCATTTCAACTTATTAAAATATGTATACTTGGAAATTCCTCATCTGCCTGTGCGTGTAATAATAAACTGGTGTGAAAAAACAATGTTTGGTATTCTCATCTACGCCTTGCATTTACACAAAACAGTTGCTACAACTCATTTGTTCTGGGAAGCTGGGCATTCCCAGGCAAGGGATCCGGTGAATTCGTGGATAACAGTAACCAGATGCTGCTTCCTAGCGTTTCCGGAGGTGGAAATTAGTTGACACCATAGGAATGAAAACCATACAGTGGATCAAGTACAATATGAGCCGTTTATTAAGTTTACACCATAGGAATTCAAACCAAACGGTGGATTCAGTACAATACGAGGCCTTTATTGACTTTTTATTACTTAATTATCCCAAAGACTCTTGTGCAGCAGCTCTCTTAGGAGGTTTGAGTTTGCTTTAGAAATCGATAGTGTTTAATAGTTAGCAACTTGTATTTTTGTCAATATTTCATATTTTATCTATAAAAAAGATTCTGCGATTATGTTTATGATTTAGTAGTTTGCGGTAATTGATTAATTAATAGTTAACAAATACTGACAAGATGGTCAAAATAATTGCATAATAATTATGAAACCACAAGTTCTAAAAATTAAATTCAAACTATATAGGAATTTTATTTAAAAAAAAACCGTCACCCATGAAATTTTAGGCTATTTACAGTTTTATTGGTTAAAAAGCAGTTATATGAGTTTTGAACCATGAAAGTCTTAATAATATAGGTATATGAAGAAAAATGTGATGATTATATCTCAGTACTAATTTCAAATGGAACGAAGAAGGTTTTGGTCCTTTCATATTTATATTTTCCTTAAATTATTGTACCATTTCTTTGGCTAATTAGATCCTATAATTTTTAAATTTGGTCTTTTTCATTAAAGTATGTTAATAGAAAGACTTACGTAGACTTCCAACTTAGCTAACTTGGAGTTCTTCTTAGAGATGGCAACGGAGCGGGTATGGGGCGGGTATGCCATCCCCCGTACCCTCCCCATGAACCCGGCACCCCCCCCCCACCCGCCCCCCCC
>JAOSBL010000008.1:18182105-18193760 GCA_027568915.1 Erythroxylum roraimae
ATTTCTATATGTATATTTACTAAACAATTTCATAAAAACAATTTCATAGCAAAAGATAAACAAGTTCTATAATCAAGAGCATAAAGGTCTCAAAAAATTCTTTTGTCCAATTTAAGTTTCAATTCCCTCCTTTGATAAATTAGGAAAACAAACAAGGGAAAGGAAATCTCATTTCTCTTCCATTCTTTTCTCCTCTTTTCCTCTCAATATTTCCTTTCCTTTCCCATGTGCAAGTAAGGATTCAAACAAAGGCTTAAGGTTGGTGGTCCTTCTATCGCAGGCTATGTGCCGTCTGTTACTTGAGTGTTGCCTTTCCTTCTCCTTTGTGTTGTACGTTACCTGTTCTTCTGGTTGGTTCACCACAACTAGTTGGTTCTTTTGTTAGTCTTGCTTGGTTTTTCTGCTGATCTCCCTTTTCCCCATCCTACTGGTTGTTTGTTTCCTGGCTATTGCCTTTGCTTCTCCTCCCACTAGGTAGCTCAGTTTTGTCTTCTAGTTGTTAGTTCTGGTCTTTCGTCCATGAGCTTGACTGATTGGTACATCAGCTCCATCCCCCATCTTGCTTCAACTTCCTATTAAGTCCTCTAGATTTCAGGTTATAGATCTAGGATCTCCCTTATCCTTGCTGTTTTTGGTAACAAATTTTTCAATGTTCCACCTGGTTTCCTTTTTAACCATTTCTGGAATGTTTGGTTTGAACTCATTTACCCATCCTAACCAAGTTAGTTCCCTTACTGACTATCCTCCACTGGCCTCCTCATCTAGTCCCTTACACTATACACCTGTTGCAGCTGTAGTTAACCCCTCCTAAACTTTGAATTATGTAGACTAGATGCCTCCCATTATTCCTTCATCTTCTCTACATCATGCTCTTACTGGCGCTGCCAAGCACCGCTCCTAGAAACAAATTGTCAATGATAGTAGTCTAACTATTTTGCAGTCCTTTCCTCCTTCTGCTGAACTCGAAAATGGAATATAAGTGCTACTAAATGGCAATGTTTACTAGTTGTCTTCTTTCCTAAGAGAAGGTTAGCATTTCCACTCTTAAAGCTTGGTTGTACAGATAATGGAATAGCTCGGGGTAGGAGGATGTGCTCCTTACATATGATTGCTTATTTATTTTCAAATTCAACTCCACTTCTTGCTCATAAAGGATAATTGATCATAGACCTTGGTATTTCAATAATATGCTCCTATTTCTCCAATATTGATTACCAAGAATTCGACTCTGGGATATCAAATGTAAACAGGTTCCACTTTAGATTATTTTCCATAATATTCCCTTGGAATATTGGACAACTATTGGACTTAGTCACTTAACTAGCTATATGAGAAAGTCAATTGTTATGGACGAATCCAACGCTTTGATGAAAAGGGTATGTTAGAGAAAGAGCTTTTGGATGCTATTCTTTGATGTAATTAAATGACTGACAAACTATATCAAGATGAAGTGTTGGTTTCTTTCTAATAGTGGCCTCTTACACATCATATTGGTAAAGTATAGAGACCTATAGGGAGGTGATAGTTGTAGATTATAATATGTTTTTCTAGGTGTTTAAGTGTGTTTTAAGTGTTTTCTTAGAGAATTATTATGCATTTAGGACATAGAATTGTGTTATTGTTAGTATTTGTATGTTCTTGAAGTGTTTGATTGGTTTAAAGTAAGAATTTGATGTTAATTTTATGTTTCAAGAGGTGTTTTATGTGTTTATGAGTGAATGGAAATAGAAATTTGAAGAAAAGAGAAGAAATGGATGTATGGAGATAGGCCACAATCATGATAGTAGAGGTATTTCATATGTTTTTGAGTGTATGGAAATAGGAATTTGAAGAAAAGAGAAGAAATGGATGCATAGCCATGATCATGGCAGGCAAACAAAGCTAGCAATAAGCTAGCGATATATGGGGCCTCTGTCACTATCTTGGCCCATGTAAAAGAGGTTGTGAAATCATTCAGGCAAAGATTTTGGCACTCCTACGATTGTGGAAAGGTGTCTTTCTTAGTCACAGGATTTTTTTAACTTATGATGTTTTGAGGCTATTTTTGGTACCAAATTAAGGAGAGGAACCCTAGAAACAACCCTAGGAGCCTTAAGAACTATTTAAGGACAAGAAAAACACCAAAACGGTAATAGCCACCATATTTAAGAAGATCAAAGAGGAGACATTAAGAGAACCTCAACAAATTCCATATTTCTAGATCAAGACACAAACTTGTTTTTCTTTCTTTTCCCTTTAGTTATTTCATTGTCTTGAATGTTTATTTGGATTATAAGGATGTTAAACATGATTATGAGTTTCTAAATTCATATTAGGGATTGTTTTTGATTTGTTTTGTTAAACTTTATTTTTGTTGAATGGTTATAATTGGTAATAAAGCAAGATAGTGAATCAAGTTACTTTTGTAAGGTATGCAATGGGAGTTGGTAGCTTACTAGACCTGCAATTATCAAATTAATGAACAATTGAAGAGAGATCTTAATTGTGAATTAATTATCCTTAGGATTGCTTCAAATTTGATTGAATAGTTGTGAGTAGTTTTGTGAATTGAGAGGTTACAATTATATTATTATTGATTTTAATTGGGATTATTTGATCTTGAGAGAGGATAATCAAAACCTTAGGATATCTAGCATCAAGCATAATTAGATAAACAAGAATAAAGGGGGACAAAATAAGGATAGAATAATTTTTAAGTTTTTAGCTTTGATCAACCTTACTTTTATTGACAACTCAATTATTTAATTGTTTCGTTTTATTAATTATTTAAATTTCTCATGAGGGCTAATTAGATACCTAACAAATTGAATAAAACAATTTTTAAAGTACGAAAAGATTTATTAAATTAAAATAAATTTCTTTTTACTACAAGTTATGAGTCGTATACTTACAATATTGAAAGTTTTCTACATAAAACTACTCAACAAGATGGGGTTCACTAAGGGCAATTACTATGAATTGATGGGCTATAAAATGCTACTAATAATTCTTGACCTTCAAACCTAGAACTAACTAGCAATCATCAAGGTTCTTCTCAACTGAATTGTCCTATGGATAAGGGAAGTTATAGTCTTAGTACTACAACATTGGAGCACTCTCAATCTACTTTGTAGCCACTGGAATTTTCTACTAAGGATATGGTGAATGCCATAAAATGCACCAGTAATTATTGGTGCTTCAAAATCGGGTGACACCACTATGAATGCCAAAGAAGCGCTGCTACAATAGTTTCTTTAGAATTTATTGACATGACAATAGTGACCAAGGTTAGTCTAGTAAATAATGAGTATAACCTTTAGTTGAATCCTCTTATTGAAATGAGCTTTGTGAGCTTATTAAATGAGACGAGTCTTACTATTATAGCTTCTAACTTAGAGCTCTCGGATGGATTCAAGACCAAGACTAGGAGGAAATCGAAGCAGATGATCTAGGTGATATCCTTAACTTCTTTCATGTTTTGTTATGAGGTTTTTATGTTGGAATGTACGAGGCTTGAATAACCTTAATAAGTAACAACTTCTTAGGGATTACTTAAAGGATTTAAACCCCTTCATATATTGCATTTTAGAAAACAAATTAAGATATGATGGGATAAAAAAGACTAAATTTCTATATCCAGTATAGCCTATTATTACCAATTAATGTGTTCATTATTATGGTAGATTATTGTTTCCTCTAAACTTAGTAGAATGAGGATTTTGAACTCTATAGTCATGAATCAAATGCTACATCTAAACATGGAATTGACTCAGGGAAGAACTTGCATTCATATATCCTTTATTTATGGGTTTAACTTTGCTTTTCAGAGAGCTTCATTATAGCAATAGTTAATAGCGTTAACATGATAAAGATCAAATGTTTTCCTTTCAAGTTTAAAAATTATTTGACTAATGACTTTGAATTTGAAATTGTGAACTTAAAAGGGATGTCTCACCATTTTTCTGGGCATAATTCCTTCATCTGTAAAAGGAAGCTATGGAAGACTAAAGAGGAAGTTAAATCATTGAAAAGGAGGAAATACAATGATACCTAAACAACTATTAGTCAAATAAAAATAATTTAGGCAAGGTTCAAAATTTTTTTATCAAGAACCTCTTAATATCTTGTTCCAGTAGAAGGAGAAGAGGGCTTTATTTAATTATATGCAAGCTATTATGAAAAATTATTTTTTAAAACAGAGATAGAGAATTTAGTGGCTAAAGCATGGAGATGTAAATACTTTCTTTTTCTATCAATATGTGGTCTTAAGAAGGAACCATAATATATTACTTCTATTACAATAAATGATGGGCTAATTATTTCTTCATAGTTGGATCTTATAGACACCACTTATGATCATTTAAACAAATTCCCTAGGTCCTCATCCAATTGCTCCTACTTAGTTTAATTGTTATAGTCTTTTATTATTGATAAACTTTCAGATGAAGCAAATTTATTAACCAGACCTATTATAGATTCTAAAGTGGGGAAAGCCATCTTTGCCCTTCATCCTAATAAAGCTCCAAACCCAGATCGTTTGAATTATCTTTTCTTACACAAGTCTTGGTATTTATTTAAGCATTTGGTTTCTAATTTAGTATATTCTTTGATAGTAGTTGCATATTTAAAGAAATAAACAGAAACTTTATCACCTTAGTGCTAAATATTACTAATCTTTGCACCTTAAAGGATTTTAATCCTACATCTATCACCAATGTAATCTATAAGATAAATTTCAAAAATCCTTTCTTTTAGGCTCAAAGGAGTGATGCCTAGTTTTTATTTTCTTTAAATAATTCAACACAAAAGATTCTAGACAACAAGATAGTTTAATCTTTTTTTAGTTTAATAACCTAATTTATCATATCTCCTTCTAAAAATTATTTACATTATGTCCTTCCATTCCTATTAAAATTTCCTTTTATTTATGTAATCTTCACTTTTGTTCAAAATTGAATTTTCACACAAAGTAAGTTTATGCCTTTTAAAACAAAAAATCAAGATTGTTTACAATATTTTAAACCATATAACACATTCAAAGCATATTAAGAGTGTTTTGTTTTAAATCCTTAGATAAGAAAACCATAAACTCTTAGAAATTTATCTATGTATTTAATATTTTATTTCGATCCTTAGACATCACTCTAGATAATTTTTTAAAGCCCTATTTAAATTTATAAATTCTGAGTCCTTCAACCATATGTAATATTTCTATTCTTTAGCTTGATTTTAAATTCACACCTAAGTATATTTATTCTCAAATTCCCATAACACCAAAACCTTTTTCAAACCTAGATAATCATTTAGATAGACAAAAATGGTCCTAATACCTTCTTTTTTTTTTTATAATTAGATATCAAACTCATTTTTTCTTGTTAAAATTGTTTTAGTTCCTTTTCTTTAAATTTTCCTATCTTTCTTTAAATAGATAGATGGCAAATCCATTGAGTACTTTTTGATATTTTGTCCGATGGTAAACCTATTGAATATCATTTTGATATTTTGTCTGATATCTGTTTATGGTGTCCAAGAACATCAACAACACATACTGAAAAAGAGTTGTAATGGATTTGAAAATTTTGAGCTAGCTAAGAGAATTGATGAAGGTTAAAAAGTACTTAAATAATATAAATTATAAGTGTTACTCTCTTATCTTATCTCCTAAATTATTTGTAATTTTTTTGAAAGTTTTATTATATTCTTTTATAAATTTATTATCTTATATGATTGATTGATTTGATATTTGGTATATCATTTAGGTACTTGAGACTTGCTATCTTTGACTTAATAGTATCAAAATGAGTTCCAAACTACTTTTGTGAGAATTATTATGTTTTTACATTATTATTCTCGAGATTATCAATTGATTTTGTGTTTGTTCTTAAGGTGTTTAACAAATTATTATTAAGATATTTTTATTTTATTTTATCCAATTCACCCCTCATAGGTGATTACGATTAATTATTGGTATCAATGGAGAACTCTCTTCTTAGGCATCTAGTAGTATAAGATAAAAGACAATGGGATATTTGGAGGGACAAAACATTAGCTGAGGACCTTGTTTTGACAATGACTATTTGTATTTAAAAATATGGTAAGATTCTTCCTTATGATAGAAGGAGTAGAGTTATAGGATGTTATTTAGAATGGACCTATAGCCCCAACCAAACCCTCTACTATAGGTATGATGACTAAGTCTTCACTTAAGACTTAATTCAAATGGGATGAGAAAGATAGAAAACTATTAATTTAAATTATAGAGATGTCCATATTTTTTTGTGCTTTGAGCTAGAATGAAATGAATATAGTCCTAATATATGAAACCATACATGATATTTATAATACATTAAAAATCACACATGAAGGCATAACTATAATTTAAACAAATTCTAGTAAGCATTCTACTTCATCAATATAAATTATTTCTTATAAATCATGATGGAACCATTTTTAATATGTATATTATTTTTGTTGATATTATTGTTGTATTAAAAGAACTTGTAAAACTTACTCCAATATCAAGATGGTTAGAGAGATTGTTAGATGCTTTCCTAAATCTTAGGAGCCTAAGGTGATGATGATATAAAAAGCTAAAGACATAAACAACCTACCTTTATAGGAATTCATTGGGTTTTATTCACATATAAAATAAGGCTAGTTGAAACAAAAATGGATGAAGGCATAAGTAAAAGAAATAGCATTTGTTTTAAATCACAAAATAAAGAAAGTGACAATGATGAGACCAAAACATTAAGAAAAAACAAAGATGAGTACGTAACAATCTTCACAAGGAATTTAAAAAGTTATTTAAATATAAAAAGGAACAAAGATGAAGGTGGTGATGGTTTTATATGTAACTTGCTATTCTGAAAAAGGACCAGGACAAGTAGACTACCATTCTGTGCTAGTAAAGTGATAGTAGGGTTGATCTTATAAGAAATGAATACATGTTCTTAGTCAATTCTTCTTATTATTATACAATTAACAATAAGTTAGGTTTTTGATTAATTGAATTTAAAGTAACCTAAAATATTAAATATTTTGGTTCATCCTTAAAACACTTGCACAAAAATTAAAAGAGAATATTAATATGAGTAGATATCCATTTTAAAGTCCCCCCTAACTTCATCTTGCATCCTTGAATCAATTATATAAATTCTATCATTTAGGCTAATGAAGTTTTCTAGTGTAATTATTTTTCATCTATGAATGTCTAACCACTTGTTCCTAAATTGATTAACTGATATGTATATATATATATGTACATGTATATACTGCCTTAAAGTTCTTTCAAACCTCATAAAAGGTTATCTTAATAATGAAAGGTTCATTTAGGTCTATTTCTAAATCCCTATTTAATCCTTAATGTAGTTGCTTAAATCAATCTACATATAAGCTCTTCTGACTAGGTCCATATATAGTTCTAAACTAGATCTAAGCTATCACTTATACATGATCAACAATAATATCAACACATATAAATCTATACATAAAAACCATTATTAATAAAATTCAATTGAAGCTTATAAGAATCTATTAGGGTTTTATCCAACCTAAATATAAAATTTATTAGCCTAAAATCATTTCAAAATAATGAAAAAAATAGTTGAAAGGAAAGAAGAACTCATTCTATGATATACCATAACCAAAATTTCAATTTTCTAATGATAATTGGTGCTAAGGAATTACTGCCAATTCCTCTCTATTAGAAAAGGCTTTTAGTTATGTTCTTTGGTTGCCCTTTGATAAGCCAGTAACCTTAATGAAAACTAAACAATGAAATAAAATGAAGTGAAAAGACTCTTCCCTTAGGATTTTTATAGTTTATAATTTGTTTTCTATAAACATAGTCTAGGATAAGGTTGCATATGTGACAAATGTCATAGAACCAATTAAAAGAAGGTAATTTATATGCAAAAAAAAGCTAATTGCTAAGAAAAATAAATGCATTTTTTATGCACATCAAATACCTCTGCAATTAGAATTTTTCTACTCCCCATACAAGACAATCTCAATCATTCTTAACTTAAGCAGTTTTCAATTAGAAGAAAGTTAAAAACCATTTCAAAGTGATAAAAAATGCTCATTTTCTACCTAACTGCATTGTTTATAAACTATCTAGATCTCTAAATACTTACATTAACTTCCAATTTTAGTTCGACCTAAATCAACAATCCTTTTAAAAATTAGTTCAATATAAGTAATTTAACCCTATGTATTAAATAAACATAAATGTATAAAATGCTTCTACTCATAAGAACTAAATTAAAAATTATCAAAAAAATTAAAACATTTTTTTGTAATTTTATGGAGTATGAAAGGCTTTTTTGAAATGTTATTCGAACCTTTTTATATGAAGGTAAACATCTTATCACAAATGTTATCAATTACTTAATTAGGTCACAATTTTAGATAGCTATTGGTATCACTCTTAACCTTTACCCTTTATTAAGGTTAAATTCAGCACAATATATTTATTTATGTTCATTTTGCTAACAATTTTGTTTTATAAATATATGGAGTACAAAGCCACTTGATAAGCTTAACTTTAAAATCATAGACGATGTCTCATTATTCAAATCAAGCATCCATCTCAAGACTATAAAATTAAGTTAAAACTAAAATACTAATAATTGATCATATATATTGACCTAACCTAGTAAATCACAACACAATCTAACTTTTAATGAATCCTCTTAATAACATTTCTTTTATGATTTATTTTTACAAAATTGTTACTTATGAAACTAGTCAGATCATTTTACTTAAAAAGAATTTTCTCTATTCATTCAACTAAAACTCAAATTACCCCTCCCCCAAAATTAAATTGTATATTATCTTTAATGGAAACATAACAAACTTAAAAATAAATGAAATAAAAAAGTGTGATTTAAATAAGAAAAGTGTGAAAGAAGAGTAAAGAAAATTTAAGATTAAGAAAAGTTCTTTGACCCTCTTTATTAATGGTTACAATATTTAATTCCATGAGATTCGTATAAAATAGGAACCTACATAGAAAACAATAGAATAATCAAACATAAAATCACATGAAAAAATAAACTTCATAGATAAAATATTCAAATAATCAAATGAAATAAAAAAATAGATTACCTCCGATAAACACTTCTTAATAATCTCTTAACTAGATTATATCATTAGAAGGTATGGTAAAAGGCACTAAAACCCTCATCCTCTAAATTTTTTTAAGTGTTGTGTGAATGTGTTCTTCCTTTAAGATTGAAGCTTTCTTCTATCCATGCCTTCTTATGCTTATATGCCATCTTATCAATATGTTTAATTATATCCTACAAAGAATAATAGATTTTAGTATCTATT
Organism: Erythroxylum roraimae; assembly: GCA_027568915.1. Taxonomy (NCBI): domain Eukaryota; kingdom Viridiplantae; phylum Streptophyta; class Magnoliopsida; order Malpighiales; family Erythroxylaceae; genus Erythroxylum; species Erythroxylum roraimae. The sequence goes on from JAOSBL010000008.1 coordinate 18,191,421, forward strand.
ACATCATATAATTAAAAAATTTCTTTATAAAAACTAAAGTTCTATAATAATTTGATGCACATAAGAAGGAGGAGATGACGGGGGAGCATATAGATGCCAAACGTCCTCCATAACAGCTAATGAGAGAAAGGATTTATAAGACTATTCACCTTATAGATATTGAGATGCATTGACAGGCCCCTATTATGAAACGAATAGGCCACTTGCTCAGCACCCCATGGTGGCCCTCCAGTCGATATCTGATCCAACTGGAAAGTTCTTGCGGAGCTAAGCCTATTGCCCTTTTTATAGAAAAGCTTTAATTCAACTTAAAAAGATATAAGTAGTGGAGTGTTTTCTTTTAACCATTTATTACAAATTTGTACAGCACAACGGTTATGTTTTGACAACTCCAAAATTTTCAAAATCCTTGTAAAAGTTCAAAACACTTCTATAATCATATTAAAATCTCCACTACAAATTTTGGAATTCAAGTCCACTTACAAGCAATCTTAACAATCACTTTAATAAACTTAAAAAATTAAAACATATTCATGCATTTCATTTTATAACCTTTGCATACCTCCATTCTTTACACAAATGTAAATTGCAAAAGATGTACTGTTGGACCCCGTTTCCGGAATCCTAAACCATATGCTTAATACCCTGTAGGTCCTTTGCCATCATTCCACGATGGTGGTGAGCCCACACTAATCAATCACCAAAATCATAAGTTTAAGTTCTTCACAAAAATGGTATATCTAAGTCTCAATTTTGTTTTGAAGAAAGAATCAGCTCAAACGGATCTATATAAAAGAAGTTATGCTTGAAAATCCAAAGTATGTTCATACTTCAATCATGGGCTCCCAACTGACCCCTCACTTACTCTAATGCAAACTTCCTCAAAACAACTCCAAAAGATACCATTTTTCACGGAGAGATAGTCAAGGATGTTAGAAATCCATTGCTTCAAGAATCACTTCATTTGGAGGTCAGATGAGGGAGTTATGCCCAAAAGAATAGAACATGTTTATACCCTCAATCGATTTGTACCTATCTTGGCGCAATTGCCTTAACTTTCAATCTAGATGTCGGATTGAGTTTGTTTTTGGACCCTCTGAAATAAGAATTCTGGATCTACAACATTTATGAAGACCACAAAATGAGATTCTTCTTCTAAAAGTGTCAAAAATTGTCATTTCCTTAAGCTGTCCCGTGAATGTCCGTTTAACGGACATGTATCGGGTTTGAGAGCCCATTTGGCCGGAGAAGGTCCGTTTAACGGACATCCATGCCCGTTAAACGGACATAGACTGGCCTGGGGGTGTTTTTACACCCGAGAAGGTCCGTTAAATGGACCTAATGTCCATCTAAAGGACATAGGGGTTCCCCAAACCCCTCCAAAGCCCATCCAATGCTTCCCACACCCAATCTAACATCATATCCACTCAATATCTCCCCAAATCAACTCTTCTAGTGCCAAATCACTTCATAACAACTCAAACACCAAATTTATCTCACAACATTCTCAATTCTCAACTCCTTTGTTTCATCAAAACCACAATTTCCTATCATTCACCATAGCTATCACATACACCACTCCTATGTTACATCATAACTTGCAACCATCATATCTTTCCATTCCGATATCCAAAAATTACAAACTTTATATTGTTGGAAAGCTAGAAAGGTCTTCTACAACTTCCAAGAAGACAATTTTTATCAATTCTACCTAGGAAATTCCATAATTTCCCTTGAATTCAGAACACAATCCTACCCTTATGAAAAAATGAAAATAGCAATGTAAAAACTTGAAAAGCCATAAACAAACATAATGCATATGTATTTCATTCACATCAAAATAAGAGATTTACAATGCTTTAGCGGGCATTTCGAGCCACAAATACATCATAATTCAAAATACAAACTTTGCAAAAGCAATAATTTCTCAAACTAAAGCATTGTTTTACAAATTCTAGCTTCAAAAGAACAAAAGTGAAAAATGAAGTAATGCCTTAATGCTCATCTTGATCACTCGCTAACTTGCTCATCGCCTGCGGGTGGGAAGGAGTGGGGTGAGTTTAACGCTCGTGGGTAACACTTTTATAATCGGTAATAAGCAAAAAGCATTGAAACATTCATGATCATAGAAATTTCTCACAAAAATCCATAAAGCAATATTTCTCAACTTTGTCAAACCAATTCACAATTCACATAAGTCAAGTATTCCTCAAACTTGCCAACACATGTAAACACACAAACACATCACAATGGTTTGGGCAAGTCCATAAACATGATGAACTACACAATTCCACATAATGGTCTTGTGTAGTCGTAAACTTGAGGGAGTCCATAAAGGAG
>JAOSBL010000008.1:18198928-18213123 GCA_027568915.1 Erythroxylum roraimae
GGATTCTTTTGGCCATAACTTCTTCTCTAGACACCCAAATGACTTGATTCTTGAACCATTGGACTCGTAAGACATTGATTTATATCTCCAACAAAAATCATAGCCCTATGAATCGAATTGAGAAAGTTTAAGTGAAAAAGGAGGGACGGTTATAGTGAGTGTACTCCTAAATAGTATGAATTGGAGTTATTCCACTGAACATACTTCAGTATTTTGATGATATCTTATCTGAAGAGCTCTAAATGAGATGATTTCTGATTTGTGGTAAACTAGAGACATAGAGATAAAAAGTATCTGCAGGAAGTGAATTGTAATTTAGTCCCTAAGACTTTCAAGTTTTGGATGGAAGTTGTGCATAGTATACTGTTTTGGACAAGAGCAGTCCAAAAATGTTTGAAGTATATCTTTTGAATCACTGAACCAAATTGAATGATTTTGGTGGCATTAGAAACTTAAGACAATGGGGGACATTTTCTAGAAGAAAGTGTTATGTCAGAATATTCAAGGATATTTTTGGCGAGACACGTAAATTTAAAAGAACATAAGCTTATAAGGAAGGATAAAATGGAATTTTTGGACTCATTAAGGGCATAATTGGAAGAAGAAGTATTATCTTGCTATAAATAAAGGAGAAAACATGAATGAGAAGAATCTAGAGAAGGAAAATATGTGGATGAGAAAAGAGATAAGAGAGAGAGACATGAAAAAGAATGAGAGAGAGAAAGAAGAGAAAACAAGCTAAGGTTTTATTTTCATTAGCCTTCAAGAGAGATTTTAAGATTGTTCAAGAAGAGAAAAAGGTATAGGAAGAGAAGAGCTTCCCTTTGAGCTAAGGATCCCTTCATTTGGTGAAGAATGAAGGTGAGATCATTTTGAAACTTTTGAGTTTTTGAAAGGATTTTAGTTCATGAAGTTAGACAATTTTTAGGTTTAAGTATTTTAGAACCAATTTTAGTGATTGTGCTTTGAGGGATTTTCAATTGAAAACCCTATTGAGTGGGATTTTTGTTATTGTATAAAGGAATCAAGAGAGACAAGAGGAACAAGAGAAGAAGCATTTTGAGCAAGTCAAGTCTTTAAGCAAGGAAATCAAGGTAGGTAATATGTATATAGTTTTTGTGTGATTGGGCAAAATTCTTGCCTATGTGTATGCATAGAATATGTGTTAAATTGGTTGAAATGGTTTTGTTGAAAATTCATAATCATATTTGATTTTGTCATACTGTGAAAGAAGCAAGATTTTTGACATAATTAAATTATGATTTTGATTAATGTTATGCCTTGAGATATGCCATGGCATTTTGTATGAATAGAAAGGAAAGAACATGGAAAAGTATAAAAGCATTTTCATAAAATGATCTAAGCATGATTATGTGCTTCTGTTTGGGCGAGAGTGGAACTATTCTGTTCGTCACGTGCACGTTGACAAGTGCCTTCTCTCGGCTGCCTGCTTTTGGCATATGCGCTCCAAAATGGACTCATTCTGTTCATGGGGTAAACTTCGGTTTCCTCATTCTGTTTCATGGAACCCTCGAGCCGTTTGTTGTGCATTGCATTTTTAAATGATCAAGCATGAAGCATATTGAGTGTTATGTAATTGAGCAAAAGCTGATAAATATTTGAATTGCCTGAATGAAGTATGAATGCTAGCTGGATATATATGCACATGTACATACGTATGCTTGACTTTGGTCAATTGCCAATGGCTATAAATATGTTAGCCACTGAGCTGAGTAGCTCACCCCATGCTTCCCTCCTCAGGTGCAGAAAGAGAAGATTTGCGATCCTTGCAAGGCATTGGAACTCCAAGATAGTTAAAGACTTTTGTAATTAAGTTAGTTCAGGGACTTTTTGTATTTTAGAATCATTTTAAACATAAGCATTCAACTGCATCATGTGTAGTTTGAAATTTGTATTTTATATTTTATTTTATATTTGTATTAAGGCAAAGGGTGGTTTTGAATGTAAAGATTTTGTGAAAACAAACATCGTGTTTTGTAATAGGCCCAACTGATTACCGAAACTCTGATGTGTTCAACAATGTTGCATCTTTGTGACTAAAATGGTTTTTAAATAAATAGGGCCGATTTGATTATCGATTTTTCTCGCATCCGTTTAAAAAAAAGAAAAAAAAATTTACAATGTGATTGTTTCAGTTTATGGCTCCGAGTGTTGGGCTCCGAAAGTGGGGTCCAACATCTAAGCAGATCAATAGGAGCAGTAAGAAGGGCACAAAAGGAAAACACATTAATACATGACTATAACAACAGTTTGGAATGTAAGAGGAATAAATAGACCTTTGAAGCTTAATGCTTTCAACGATTTGTTCAGGATGAGATACCTATGTTATTTTCTCTATTGGAAACCAAAATCAGATTGGAAATTTTGAATAAATTGAGTTGCTTTGGTAATAAATGGAAGATACTGATAAAACACCATTACTATGGTATGGAAGAATAATTATTGTTTATGATGGGGAATTACTGGAGGTGGAAGCAATGGAAACAAGTGAGCAATTCATTAACAAAAAATTGATGTTCAAATTGGAAAAATCTATAGCCTTAGCTACTTTTGTTTATGGATTCAATGTAACTTTCTAAAGATCTTATTTATGGAGCTCATTAAAAAGATTAAAAACATCAATTAGAGAACCTTAGATAATAAGTGGTGACTTCAATACTACTCTCTATATGTTAGAGGCAGAGGGTAATTATAACTTGATCAAATACAACTCAGACCTATTTGATTGCACCAAGGTTGTGGAACTAATTGATTTAAAATCTGAAGGTCATAGGTTCATATGGAGCAACAAACAAAGCACGAAGTGGTTCTTTTAGAAAAAGCTAGATAAAACTATGGTCAATATGAATTGATTAATCACCTTTTCAGAGAGTAAATCCATTTTTTTGGATCTTTTTTTGTCTAATCATACTCCAATCAAGGTGATAATTTGTTTAAAAAGGCTAGTGTTAAACATCCTTTAAGGTTAATAGCTTTTTGGCTAATGTGAAGGGCTTCAAGAAAGTCTCTAAGGGCTTGGAGTTTGAGGCTTTTAGTAATATAGGGAAATAATATATAGGAAAGCTGAGATTGCTAAAGAAGTAACAATTTTTTTTCAAAATCTCCTAGGAATAGAAGGGATGCTAGAGATTATAGAGAGGATCTTAAGCAATTTGTCTCTACTAAGATTCCTGAAGATGAAGCCAACAATCTAATTAGACTTGCACGTTGTGAGAATCAAGGGGCATTCATAAGCAATAACGCATTGGAGATAACATTCTAATATTGCAAGTGCTCTTAAAAGGGTATACAAAAGGTAATACTCCATGGAACCGTGCTATTAAAGTGGACCTTTAAAAAGCTTTTTCTAGTGTTAGTTGGAGATTCATGTTGTAGATTATGAAGATCATACGATTTTCCTATATGTTTATCAAATGGATTCAAGAATGCATTACTATCGCTTCTTTTGAGATACTGATTAATGGAAGTCCATCAGAACATTCAAAGGCTATAGATGACTTAAGCAAAGGGATCCATTTTCCCCTTAACTATTTCTAATTTAAATGGAAGTTCTCACTCTTTTGCTTAAACACAAAATCGCTACTACCCTAACTTCAAGTATCCCTCTAAGTGTAAGTTGCTTTCTCTAACAAGCTAATGTTTTGCAGATGATATTATCCTCCTGAGTAAGGCCAATACTCATTCAATTTCTCTACTGATAAGTACCCTACAAATTTTTAAGGATTTATCTAGGTTTAGCATTAATTTTTAGAAAAGCTTTTTCATATTGTCAGAAAGTGTAGCATATAATTCACTGGAATGAAAAAACAAATTCCTCATCTACAGTGGTTAGGAAATCCTATCCCTTCAAGAAGAATAAGATCAGGGAATGTCTACCTCTGATTGAAAAGATACAAAAAATATTGGGGTGTTAGACATATAGAACTCTTTCTTATGGAGGTAAACTTTAACTCTTAAAGTCTATTATTATGTCAATGCAAACATACTGGTGCTCTTATATATTCTTATCAAAAGGGCCAGTTAATACTATGTAAAAATTGATGAAGTAGTTCCTATGGGGTAAAAGGAAAGGAGAGAAAGGAAAAGCAAAAGTGAGTTGTAAGAACATATGTCAACTAAAAGAAGTTGGAGGGTTAGGGTTGGAGACAATCAGTAGGAGTAATAAATATCTAATACTGTAAGAGAATCTGGAGAATTTTAAGTGAAAAAGAGTCTTTATGGATCAAATGGGTACACAACCATATATTAAAGGGTGGCAGTTTGTGGGCAATTAATAATAAAGATAGTTACTCTTGGTTCTTTAATCAAATACTCAAGTTAAGGAAAGAGGTGCAACGCTATGTTACATTCAAAATAGGGGTTGGGGATAGGATTTCATTATGGTATGACAACTGGACTGGTCAAGGGGCTCTAATACATAACCAAGTGGCAAGGGATTCCCTAGTTAGGTTCTTAAAGAAAGTCAAGGTGCAAGAGTTAATTTAAAAAGGCAACTGATCTCTATCATTAGATGAGTCGAGAATTCTGCCAATGCCATAATATAGATACAATGAAGATGAAGATACTTATTTGTGGAATGGATTATCTGTCTTAGAAATAAGTAAAAGAAAAGCAAAATAACTAATTTATGGGACAGACATGAGAATAGGTGGTGCAAATTGGATTGGAGCAAGGTTTTTAAGTCGAATGCTAGGTTTTTGCTTTAGTTAGCGATGCTAAATAAACTCAGAACTATGTATAGACTGAAGCTTTTATCCTCCTCTAAAAATTATGTACTATGTAATTTGGAGGAAGAGGTTAGAGACTATTCGTTTTCCAATTACAAATTCTTCAAAGATTTATGGTAGAGAATTTCATCTCTATGCACAATCAGTTGTGACCAAAGCAACCTAATTCATATATTTTAAGAGATATTACATATGCCTAGTTCCAAGCAAGATATGGTGGCTATTTCAACATGCCTCTAAGCGATATGGAAAGAGAGAAATAATAGAATATTTGTAAATCTAGATGCTTAAGTTCTTATTGAGCTCACAATTATAAGTACAATAGAACAACTTATTATCAACCAAATGGAAAAGAGTTATGGCAGGATTGTTCTTGAATTGTTTTGTTTAACCTTATTCTTGTTAAATTCAATAGATATATCCATGCTTTGTGATATTTGTTATGTTTATACTTGATAATATATCGAGAGATTTAATCAAGTCATATACGTTAAGGTGCACAACATGATTTGGTAACTTAATAGACTTGCAAATATTAAATTAATAAACAATTGAAGAGAGATCTTAATTGTGAGTTAATTATCCTTAAGATTGCTTCAAATCCAAATGAATAGCTAGGAGTAGTTTTGTGAATCGAACGGTTGCAATTCTATTATTATCTATTTCAATTGGGATTACTTGATTAGATCTTGAAAGAGGATAATCAAAATCTTAGGATATCTAGGATCAAGCATAATTGAATCAACAAGATAAAGGGAAGAAAAACAAGGATAGAATAAACCCTAAGTTTCCATTGTTGGTTAACTTTATTCTATTGCTAGTTTCAATTATTCAATTCTTTAGTTTTACTATTTTATTTGAATTTTAGTTAACTTATTTTTATGCAATTAATTAGATCTTTTATTATCTTAGATAAAGTGTATTCAAGTTGTTAGGTGATTAATTAATCTCGTAGAAATGATACCTTTCATACTACGAGTTACGATCTGCATACTTGCAATATAAAAGCTTTTATATAAAACAATCAAAGAAGAGGTTTAGGAATTTTATCTATCATAATGATAAGCAGGGTAACAATTGCTAAAAGAATAAGGAGAATCCTAGGAAATAAAGTCACTATAAGCCAAGTAGATATATGGTCATTATTTAGAGGGTAATAATTTTTGGAGAATTAAAAGTATAAATGATTCCTCCCAGACTATGTTGTAGCTTCTAAGGATGAGAGACGATATGGACAAGGAACTTAAGTACAAAATTGGAAATAGGGAGAGTACCTGGTAATAGTATAATAATTGGTGTGAACTTGGACCATTACACTTCATCCTTAAGTTGCAGAAAATGAGGCATATGTTTAAGGGATGGTCAAAGCGATAATTCAGAGTTACAAATGACATTACAACTCTATGGGCTTTGCTCTAATTATAAGGGAGTTTCCCCGTATTCCCCTAATCCAGATCTATGGGGATAAGTTACTTGGAGGAGGCATTCTTCAAGGAGATTGATTAACAACTTATATAAGCAATCTTTAAAGACAAGCTCCTATACTCAACTAGTTTAGTTTAATCTCATTTAAGCAAAGTTAGTCATACGATCATCATGATCAATATTAACTAAATTACCTTCATACATAAACAAATGATTTATAATATGTAATAGTAATTTAGTGAATATAGTTGTATTCATTGTAAGAGCCAACACGAACAAGAGTTCCACTCCAAGAATCTATCCCACTTGTGAGTTTCATCTATTCGAACGGGTTTCCTCCCTTTAAAGACATGGAAGCAGTGTTGGTTCTCAGTGAGTAACCGCCGGTTGGTTGCGCAGCTCCAAAAAACATCCTATCAGCTCCATTTCCACCCGCTTCTTGTGGTCTGCAATGTAATCAAGCAAAATATGATTTATTTTTCGTTCATTATGAAATTTTCCATAATCACACAGACCAATCACGTTAGTAATGGCCAGAAAAATGAAACGAGAATTAGAAGCAGGGATTTCCCAGAAGTCTTCACAAAGCATTTTGTTTGACCATGAAGATGATCATAAGTTGAAGTCAATAAGAAATGAGCTTGCATGATAATAACTTGAAACCTTGTTTAAACATTCTGTCAACTTCTAAGGTGGACAAATAAAAGCATCATAATAGACCTATAAGATTCGTGTCTCCTAGATTCTTCGGAAGCTAACCGGAGTATAAAGCATCATCGTGTGAGATAATGAATTTACATCTGCAAATTAATAATTGTTCAAGGTGGTCCCATGGTGAGAAGCAATTGATGAAAAGCTCATACATGAAAGAAAATTTTTTTACCGGGAAGGTAGCAGGTACATGGGTGCTTTTTGCTCCATGAATGCACCTGAATTATAGGAATTAAGCTAATAAATTTTTTTCTTCTCGAATTAGGATAAAGAGTGCTTGGGAAAGGACAAGCGAATGGAAAATGAAGAAAAAGAAATGGATTTACCAGAAGACGTTGCTGGAAGAACGGAAGAGGAATGAGCAAGTACAGCCGATCCATAAGAAGGTGATATATTTGCAATTGATCCTGAAGAATTATGACCAAATATGGAAGTTGGACCTGCGAACTGAGGGGCTGATGTGTTTGGAAATGCACCCGGCAAGTTTCCCATCAAAGGATACTACAGCACAACAATGCATTTGTTTCAAACTAATTCATATTTTTATTTTTTGATTTTATTTTAATATATTCTTGAAGAAACAAAGGCCACAGACAAGTAGAACGAGGACAATTCTTCAAATATTCACTTCATAAGCAAATACACTAGGAACCCCGTAATCAACAGGTCACTGAAAGTCACTTTATAAAACCTAATACCTTTACGTCACCATTTTGCAAAGCTAGGTTACATTCTCTGACAGGTTTAATATGGTTTACAAATTTTCACTGGAATATTCAAGCAATAAAAGCAGAAATTAAAGGCAGGATTACATGTATGCAAAACTTGCCCTCCTTATGCAACTCAAAGTTTGTCAGCTTCCGGAATTCAGTTAATAAAAAATAAACGAAATACTGGACCACTTAATAATGCTCATGTAAATGATTAACTTCTGTCCCATACAATTAATCTATAAACTTGAGCACAACCAAAAGACTCATTAGCGTGTGGCCCTCTACCCCAGAGAGCTCTGCTTATTTAGTATATTACTAAGCACTAGGAATCCATGCCCAAATGTGATGTTAATCTCAACATGTAAAGTCATCACAATCAATCAAACAACAGTACATATCAATTAATTAGGACAGTTGCACGTCATTGATGTGTTGGAATCTTCAATTTTCACATTTTTGCATTCAAACGTGACTCCCAATAAATCAAAGATACATGATAGTGAAAGCAAGCATTCAAGAGTGACAAGTACATTTGAGATTAAGTTCAGAAATAGATTAACAAAACCCAGAAGAAAGATGAATGAGAAACACATATATCTAATAATGACCATACCGTTGTAGCTTGTTGTTGAGTGGTTTCATTGTTAAAATCAAACGGATTTGTAGATTTTGGTGGATTTGGATATGCTGGAGTATGCTGTTAACAAAAAACCGATAATGGAATATCCTTAGTATCTTAATGCATAAAACATAATGAAATGGACACTTGTCTCACTTGATCATCTTGATGAATGACATACCATTTGGTTGGTGTAATATTGATGACCATATTCCATGCTGTACGACTGACCATTTTGCCAACTGCTTATTGACCCACTGTAGGGAGAATAGACTGCAGTAACATGCTCCTGCAAGAGCTAAAGATCTATGAGTAACCGCCATTGGAGGAACACCTAAAATTACAAAAGGCAAGGTAACCACCACTGCCAGTTTTTTCTATCATTTAACTTTGTTTCCACTGGAACAAGTGGAGATCTAGCTCCAGAATTGGAGTCTTGGTCTGTTTTCGGGATATCTTGAGACGGATGTCCAGCGAAAGCATTATCAGGTCCATGAGCACCGATGACAGTTGATGACTAATGATATAAGTGAATAACATGCACAAAGATTAGAAAATATAGATTTGTCTCTATACAGATATAAACAGAAAAAGCTTAAGACTTCCATATATTGTTACCCCAATTCATATACCATTAAATTCTTGTACTTAATATGAGGGACTACAATTAACGACCATTTTGCTTCTTGTCGGCATCTCTAAAGTATCATAACAAAAGTTCCTACTCAAGCCATCCTTTTACGCCCTTTGATGGATAAATTGTAATTTTAAAAGCTATCAACATAGTACTGAAGAAAGAGCTTTTGTCTTGATAACTTACTGCTCTTTTAACCATTTTCTAAAACTTGACAGTAAAGGCCAAATTTTACCTGGTTGTCTGAAGTACTAATTTTCATTGTTCTCTGTCGCACAGTGGAACTACCATCAGCAGCAGCAAATACAGAAGGCTTATATTGCTGCATTCCACACATCTCCAGCCCATTTGAAATCTTTGAGACATAGTCAATGCTGACGTCACCGATAGCTGATGGAGTACCAGTGGCAAAAGTTTGCGCTGGAAAATCAGTAGCTGTTAAGATTGCAGAGGAATTGAGGTTTTCAAGTAATGACAAAGTCCCTCCTGCATGTGAACCTGAAGAAATACCTCCTGCAGGAATGTTGCCTCCAGTGTCAATCTCCAAAGCTACCAGTTGATTTTGACATCAAGGGAACCAACACCATCACATAACTTTATCCGGCCTCCAGTTACAGAAGATGAAACATTACCTGCAGACATGTCGCCTTCTGGTGCAGTTGTAGAATCACCCCCAATACTTTCTGATGATTGTTGCTTTTGCCTAGACAAAGCAGCTGGTGAAACATTATGTATGATCATACCGTCTGCAGATGCAGTATCAGAAATTCCAATACAATTCATTGGCATCAACATTTGACCTGGAGGCACAGCTGATGAAGGCATATTGCTACCAGATGCTGTCGTCGAAATATTAGTACCAAATGAAACTTCTGTCTCATTACTAGGGACTGTTGGAACTGAAAACTCCAACAGTAAAAGTTCCAAAGTAGTCATTTTTGGGGCTTGAGGTATGATCTTTTTGGCAAAAAGTTCATGAGAGGAGTTTTCTCCTTCACTAAATGAAAATTTTTTGTGCGTCTGTGGTTCTAATGCTTCTGTAGTGGCTTCGGTATCCAAATTTTTACTAGTCAAGCTGTCTGCATTCTTAAATTTTTGTTCCACTGGATTCCCATTACTAGATGTCGTGCTTACTGAAGGTGACACCCACTGCAGCTATAAAGAAATAATGAAGTGGAACATTCTTGATTGCACAGGATCACAAAGCAGTGTTCCAAATTATCCAATCCTACAAACTACTGGATTGCTGCTAAATTTAGGGAGCACTTAATGAGGGCTTGACCAAATTTCGATAAAGATTAATGTAGAAACAGTTAAAGATCCGATATACAAAGTTGTAAGAGTTATAAGATTCATAGGTGGGGTTCCATCATCAAGATTCAAAAAGAGGGGGTTTGATTTAGAGGTTGGAAGAAACTCCAAAGCAGTAAAGAAGCGAAAGACTTTAAGGGAAGTGCATTGTCGAAATTCTCATCAAGAGTTCATGCTACAGCAGCTTGGCTGTCACGGAAAACATTGCCTAATTTCTCGCGGGACACATGCAGAGGAAGTCAAACTTTAAATATTCAACTACTCGGTCATATATAAATATCTTGCAAATAGTCATACCTGACTTTGAGCTGAACCAGCAGGATTTTTGGCATCTGTCAATTTCGAACATTTGCCTACCTGTAGTGGAAGAGGTTTCTCCCCTAGAACAGGTTTAAAAGGACGAACCATAAAGGATTTGGATTGATTTAAATTCTTTGTTTGGCCAGGAGTACTTTTAATATCCCTGGATTCTCTATGTAACAACCTGTAGTTATCAGGTTTCCTTCCACTTTGAACTCCATCACGAAATCTGTCATCGACAACCTCAAAACGGGCAGTGCTCCTTTTAAAATTTCCGTATCTTGAATTTTCTTGAGAATAAAGACTTCTTTCATTCTTATAAGAATCGTTCCGTCCACGAGCACCTGGTCTTTCATTTTTTTCGCATCTGTCTTCACAATATGATTTTCTACATCCAGCATGATATGCGCATGCCATCCCGCTCTCAAAGAATTCCTCCTTGTTACTCTGTAAAATTGATACAATAGAACTTTTTAGAAAGAAATCAAACATCTAGAATCATTCAGCTAAAGTTACAAATGTAGAGTTACCTACATCATATATTTTGACATAACCACCATATCCCAGCAGAAAGCTGGTATCACATAACAAACTGGATGTGCAAAGTGAATATTACGTGGAACTTACTGATTTCATCCTTAGAAGCTTCTCTTGATTCTTGTCTCCAGCATACCTTCGATCCACATAAACATGCTTGATAAAATCCCGAAGTTTACTAAGATTGCTGGTAATGGACATACAAACTGTAAGATTGAATAATAATATTACTGAAACATTAGCTTGAGAGATTTCATTGACAACTATTTGCAAAAGTACCTGCAATCAGGATAAGAATTTCGCTGAGGATCCCATTCTTTGAAATATATTTGCCTTGCTCTCTAGGAAAAAGTTGATAGTCAGACCAAAGAGATTAAATTATCAGAAATGATAGTACAATTAGTTTTTTCCGTTCACCTCATTTCCTGCTGCTTGAAGAGCGCTAACTTCCTCCGCGTTGAATTTAGCCATTGACACTGATTTAACACGATGTGTGAATTCCCGGCTGGAATTCGACAAAGTAAATCAATGAATTTACTAAAAAGTAAAATATTCCATGACAAAATAAATGAGGTTAAACTGCGGAATGTGTCCATTGACGAAATATATATCACACAAATATTTTCTACGGCGTTACTAGTATGTTACAGTCAGGGGACATGTCAATACTTACTGTACAACATTACAGTTCATGCAGACAAAAGTGGAGAAGGTAGTGCAAACATATTGTGGTCCCTGCCAAAACAAGATAGCATAACACCCCATAAGCCTGTATTGTCTGAAACATATATATGTACTTTTACAAATAAAAAATATGCTGAAAGACATACCTAAAAAAAATAAAAAAGGATGCTAAATCAGTCATATTGTTCGGGTGGAAAGAAAGTAATTGACATAATTTGAATAGCCCCAAAATCAATCATTACCAGAAGACGGCTTCCATAGGAACGTGTGGAAAACATATAAAAATGACTAATGGAAACTGATATTTAATGTCCAGACCAGACTAGACTCTTTTTTCCTTAAGCAAGCCTCAAGGCATGATTTGACGCCCCTAAAACGGTTGTGCGCCATTTCTTCTCTACTATAATTTTTACGTTTACGAAATTGTTTTTACGGATTATAAGTTTCCAGAAACCTGGCAAGGCTATATCAAATCACGATATGTTGTCTTTTGCTGTATGTATATAATGAAAGAACCTTCAAGCTGCGGGAACATTCATCACTTAAATCTCAGCTCTGCACTACAAAACCAATTCTAAGTCTTCAACATCTTCTCTCAACAATAATCTTCGGTCTTTAGGAATTTAAACAGCTAAAAGATTATCTGCTTGCACTCGATAACCACACAAGTAACCATTCCTAGAGCGACCGTAACGGCCGATTACAAAAAGAAATTTATGAAAAGAATACAAATAAAACAAATACCAAAATATTGCAATTAATGCATCTTCTGTTCTCTGGAAGTTTGAGAAGACCCCGAATAATTCCTTCAATTCTCTCCTCCTCCTTCTCTTTCCTACCCATTTTCCCTAAGAAATTACTCTGCCTTTTTCATCAAACAAAGGAGACAGACAAAAAAGCAAGAAGTTAGACGTGTTCTCTTAAATGCATCACGGTCTAGGGTTTAACAAAATGTTCTAGGGAAGTTCGAACACTAAAAATAAAAAGGAAGCACAATTTTTTTTTTACCTGAGCTCGGAAAGCAATGGACGGAGAGAGGTAGAGTAGAGAAAGCTGAAACGGGAATCGGAGAATGGGAATGAAGCTGAACCGTCTTGTGAACAAGAAAACTCAGGAAAATGTGGAGGGAAATTCGGCAGTTATAACGGTTAGATTACAGGACGGAGTTGGCGGGTAATAGAAACTTTTGTCTTCTCTGACTTGACATTTCCCGTATGCCGTTTCTTAATCTTCTTTTCTTCGTTTACTCTTTGGCATGAGACTCCTACAAATTATATCTACGTCGTCTTTTTCCTTTCATGATTTTAATTTCTTATTTTAAAATTCTTATTAATATTGTTATAATTATACTTTTATTATTAATAATTATAAATACAAAGATAGTAATTAAATAACTAAAAATAAATAAGTCTTTGTAATTACTTGAATAATTAATTTTATTCTAGACAAGATATTCATTACTAATACATTATAAAATAGAAATTAAATGTACCATAATATTTAATATTTTAAATAAAATAATTATTAATTTATATTTATAAATACATAAAATATTTAATTTAAATTCTCTAAATTTAAACAATTAATATTAAATCTATTAATAGATATAATTTATATATGAAAAAATTTACCAATGTGATAAATTGAGTAATACTATTTAGTTTTATTTGTTAAAATATTTAGTTAAAAAATTTTGGAAATTAAATTAATTATATTCTAAAAGAAAGCATAGCTTAGCAAAAAAAACAAAAAACAAAAGAAAAGAAAGGAAGAAGAACTAGATTGAACCAACTATACAGAAGATGGATATATCAATGTTAACTGCAAAGTCACCATTAAGTGAAATATGGGAAAGGCTTAAATATGCAATGGTTTTGCTACATCAACCCCCAAGTTTCTCTAGTTTAAGAGGAAAGTTTTGCAACCTTGAAGTGGCACCAAATGAGCACCTTAATAGATTGTGAAGTGTTGGACTTAAATTGTTGCAAGTTAACCGACTTAAGCTTGTATCTCGGGGAATTTATTTCTCTCCATACTTCAGATATTAGTGTACAAAGGCAAGTTTCAACAAGATGGAGTCTTGCTTAGGAAGAGAAGCTTTGGCAACCAATGGAACTAGGTTATCCTATTCAATTTTAAGATTGGAAATTAAATGAGCTCCTGATGTAGATCCAGGTGTCCAATATGACAAACAAGTGATTCATGATTTTATTTTTACCGTGACAAAGGCAACGAAGGGAGTTTGGGAAGATTTGATCCTATCTAGGTTGTGTTGGAGATCGTCTCTTTGGTGCATTACATGCACGCGCAGCGGAAGAACAAACTTTTTGTTCAGAGACGTTTCCAGAAAATTCCAGAATTCTTGTGTCTGTCCAAAGAGTCAAACCAAAACAGCCAAAGAAGACCGTCTCTAACGGTATCCACGCAGAGGATGAAGGAATCAACCAATTCAAACACTTTGAATAGGAAATAGCTAGAACAAAGTGAAGAGTGCTAGCTCTAACCTTGTTCTT
>JAOSBL010000008.1:18276219-18296609 GCA_027568915.1 Erythroxylum roraimae
AGATCCGGTGAATTCATCAATGATGGTTCACTCATTGAGTTCGCAAAACTCATCAAAATTGCAACGTTGCCTTTTCAAGAGCGAGAGACGACTCTAGCTACTGAGGGGCTTTACTGCCTTGTAGATTGTGTCTTGACAAGAGTAGTGAAGTCATAGCTCAAAGGTCGGTCAGTTGGGATTTTTGGGTGACTTAGATAGATTTGTTGTATCTTTCCCTTTCATGTAGTACTTTTGTAATTGATTTTGTGAATGTACATATAGAACTTCTTAGGGGACATTGTAGACATTCGGTGGAAAAAAAAAAAGAAAGAAATTGCAGATTTCTTATGATGCTTTACAAGTGATTTTAATACCATGCCATGTGAAATGAGTGTAGTGATCGAACGTAGCGTACCCTTATCCTGGGGTATGTGCCGGAATGACCTTCGGGCGTCCCGGTGCATTTCTCTAGGGTAAGGGGGCGCTATAGTCTTCAATGATACATAGAGTAATGAGATCCTCAGGATAAGATCTAATATCACTTGGACTAGATGTAACGTAGTCAATCTAGTGGGAATTGACACTTTAACCATACTCTGAACCAAGTGGGGTATAGATGGTGAAAGGGCGAATTATATGGCAACATTGCATATGGCATAATCAAACCACTGACTTTCCTGTCAATTGGAGATCATGACGTGTTGCTAGATACCGCTCTTGACTTACTTGAATTAAGTGTTAATTCAAGTGGCCAATATAACCAAGAACCTAATGGGTAACACACATAGGAGATTCAAAGGAAGAGTAAAATGGTCTGAAATGGTGATTCAAGATATGAGAACTATTTCGGGATTGTATCGCGATGTGATCGTGGTAGAAAACGTTGCATGGAATGGATTAGAAACAAGTGTTATTGGCTGCCAATTTGGTCATTAGCTTCCTAAAACTTCCTTTAATGCATGCTATTCATGGTCATTAACTTTTCATAACTTCTATTAATGCATACTATTTATGACCATTAACTTCCTATAACTTCTCATTAATGATGGGAGTTATGGGAGGCCAAAGAGGGCAAAAAATAATCATCATTTTCGTGCATCTTGTGTAAGACACAAGTGAAAGAAAGTTTCTTTCTTACACACACTTTTTTTCTCCAACTCTCACAAGAGTTATTGTCTTTGCTAACACAGAAAAAATTCTAGCCATCTCCAAGTGAAGTTTCATCCTTTTATCTTTGTGTGGACTTTCATTAGAGACAGTCTACATTGATCGTTATGGTTTATGACAACTCAACGCGGAAAAGATTAAAGAACGAAGGAGATCGTCGGAAAGATATATAAACATCTTACATTTCATGTTTTTGTTTTCTATATCTATATGCACGAGTAGATCTAGTTTTTGAGGTTTGGTTTTATTTTTTGTTGTGTATATTTGATATAAATTATGCATGAGATGAATGATCGGAACCTTACAGCAGAGGCTGAGAGATAAATGATCTTTTGCATTTAGGGATCTTTCTTTAAGCTTCCTTTCTTGCTTACGGTCCCTCCTAATTTTTGGTGATATCTTATGTGCGACGATTTTGAAAATCGTCACTAAAGCAGGCAACGATTTATAAAATCTTTGCAAAAAGTAAAGCAATTTATATGAAATAAAACTATAAATCAACCTTTGGCGACGATTTTTGAAAAATGGTTAACTAAGGAATCGTAGCCAAAGGTTTATCAAATTGTGACAATTTTAATAAAACGTCACCAAAAGCTTACCTTTTAGAGACGATTTTCAAAATCGTCACCAAATATTTATTTTTAGCGACGATTTACAAAAAAAATTTAGCTAAAATATTTTCTTTTAGCTACAATTTCTAAAACGTAACGAAGAAAAGTAGCCAAAAGGCTATCTTGTTGTGGGGCTGGTGGATTCAATGCCAAATTTAGATAAGTGATTTAATTTGATTAGTAATTTATATATTTGAAAGATTCTATTGTGTATCTTTATATTAAGATAATTTTTCTTACAAAGGACTTTAGATATTATCACTACAAGCAGCATCTGTTTCCATTGTAATGAGAAAGCTACGAATCCAGAGGCCTCGCATTCAGCTTTGACGATAAGAACAAAATTAGGATAGATATATTGTCATGTCCAGAAGCCAAATTCAAATCGGAGGTTGAGCTACCAAGATTCTTGTGCACTTGTTCTTTGGACTTATTCTATCGGAGACATGACCGCCCAGTAGCAACTCCCTGTGTTGTCCGTTTCCATAACTCCAAATTTGAAATTAGTACAGCACTATGTGTCGCCTTACACGATATATAATTATACCTACTCCTATTGCCTTTCATTTCATGCGTGCATGGATGCGACCATGTCATCCCATACATAAATTCAATAGACATAAAGTGTTTGTTAACAAGGTGGACAAAAAGGATTTTTCGCAAGTGCAGACCATGACCACTTTAATATGTGAAAAGTCCATTTAATAACCAAACATAAATTAGTAAAAGATCGATCGTATTACAAGCAGGATATCAAGGGATAGAAAATAAATGTTCTATCACGATTCGGCTTGGATATGGGTCGCGTTAGGATAAAAGTATGGTTTTCAATGAGAAAAAGGAACCATATGATTAATTCGAACGTAATCTTTGATACTTTTAAATGTCTTCTGTTTGTCTTTGTACATTGCAGGAAGCCCATCCTTTAATTTTCTCAATCATCTACTATGCTGGTTACAGTGGGTCATGAAGACAATTCTAATTTGACTCCTTTTGTTGTTTAGTTAAAGTAGGGCCATTAAACAGGCACCAACTGTCTCTTAATATATACACGCTTCCGTGATTGCTCTAGACCTAAAGAAGACAATTCAATCTCTTGCATGATTGCTTCAATTCCATTAATAATATTAGCCTTTCCCCACATACAGAAAATTCGTAGATTAGATTTAACTCTTTGTTTTTATTGATAACTACAAAATTGTCATAGTGTCAGGGACCCTACCTTTAATTTGCTTCCATCAGATCTAGATTATCGATAGAATTACTTGGATTATCTTTTATGAATTAAAAATTATATAGCTCAGTCAACTGCACCTTATTATTAGTCAAGATAGATATGAAATACCAGTCAATTAGTCGGTGCATTAGGAACATCGAGGTTCTAAAAAGATGTATGCAATGATTAATAACTGTTATCCTAGCTAGCTAAACATGATAACATATATACAAAGTCCCAATTACCTCCATATCTTTTATTTAGTGGACGTATTTTATGAGAACTATTTAATTTCCAATCTTTTATAAAAAAATTTAATTTGTAGATTAATCGACAAGGGAAAGAAAAGGATTTAGAGAACTAGGTATTCCTTGCAAGCATAAGACATTGTCGATAAAGTACTAAGACGCGTTCAGTTCTCGAACACTAATGGAGCTTATGTATATTGGATTACTATACATGTGTAAACCTTCTTGTTAGACCAAAACGATTAACATGTTAACTTTGAACAAAATATATACACATAGCAATCCATACAAGGGAAGTAATTCAAGAAAAGTTAATTAACTTCCTAGTGCTTTATTCACTATCATTGCCCCAGTTTCCTTCTTGATTGACGTATCACTAGTTAGAAACTACTTAAAGCATGCCTATTTTGCTGACTACGTTGCAACAACATTTTACCAACAGAAAGAACCATTGATCAACTACATGCTACTGTACCCTATTGTTGTCGCTTCATTCTTCAGAGTTTAATGAAAGAAAGTGCTTTTCCAAGATTCTTGGTTTTGATCCCAATATACTCTGCAACCGACACATCACGATATTGTGGAACGTGTTCGTCATCGGAACTGAAAACCAACGGAGTCAGGTTGAAATCCGTCGGCGGGCAATAAAAGTACGCCACAGACAACCGGTGTCGGGGCTCTTTCATGATCGCACGATGAAGAACACTGGGAAAGCGAGCATTTGAGATTATATGTAAGAAATCGCCAATGTTCACTACTAGTGCTCCTCTTGTAGGACGGACTAGAACCCACCCAACGCCTTCTTTTAATGTCTGTAGACCGCAGGCGCTGCTCTGGTGGAGAATGGTAAAGAGAGAAGTGTCTGTGTGAGGTGCTAGACCCATGGCTCGATCTGGGTCTGGACAGAATGGATACGAGTTAAGCTGTAGAGCAGAGCTGGGGCTTTCAATATTGTTCAAGACCCTTTTCACTTCTTCTGCTGATATGCCCATGTTTTTTATAATTAGACCTATTAGTTTGGTTGCTAGCTCCTTCATTTTCTTCTGATAATCTTCCATTACGCCGCTGTCACGTATTTAAATAGGGAAAACTATTCAGTCAGATATTGGCAGAGAAGACAGGTTACGGTTTCTGTGATCACCTAACTTCGCCTATATAATTAATGATCAAAACCTTGAAGCTAAGTTTCATGATCCGTTCATAGAAAAAATGAAAATAGATGTATGGTTTCCCTTTCCATTCCATCAGCACTTGAAATTTAGAGAAACATGTTTTCAATTAGCTTTACCCTTCAATTTTTCTTAAATTAGAACAAAAAGACTTAGCGATTCTGAATTTCTTCTATTATTATTTTATACCATCTGGAGATAGTTTCTTACATGTGAAACAAAAAAGAAAATGTTCCACAAGTACCCCCACCAATTGCTTACTGGATAGAGTATTGTAGGTGGAAACAAGACCATTGTCTGTTCGGGCATGTGAACCCACATGAGATGTCTTAAGTTTCAATTTTGCATCTGGTACCATGACCAATGAATCTACGCTTCTACGTAAGCGTAGGTTTGATGAACTCAAAACCTATCAATTGTTGTACTGAATGCCAACCCTAACATGAAGTACTTTGCTGACATGCCACTACGTGCATGGAAGTGCATGAACTTACCAAAATCTTCGATAATCATGAGGCCAAAGTTCTCTAACATGATCAATAGGAGAACCGATGATAGTAAAACCTTCATGCCACATACACGTGTTGAAGAATTGAGATAAGCGAGCTATGCCATAGCCGGTGGCTCCTCCACCAGATCTTAAGGCCTTCAGTTTTTGCCTAGCCGGAAGAGAGAAGAGTCTTCTTGCCTGAGACTCAACTTCATCCAGTAGATTCAATGGAACCCCGTGGTCTGTGACCTGGAACACACCCCATGTCTCACATGCATGCGTTATTAACTTCTGGGCTTCAGGGTCTGTCAAGTTGATGGATGGTATCATCAATAACCCGTCGTCGGATGATTCAAAAATGTCGTCCAATTTAGGCCAAATGTGGGAGTCCGGCAGCATCTGCACAGAGTCAAAGTCGAGGGGAATTATATGGCGGAGGTTGAGTGGATGGTCTCCATAGACTTGGGAGAGTGTACTCATCGTCGGAGAAGTGATGGTTAAAGACAAAAACTACAAGCAATATTTAGAGTTATTGCATTTCTCTGTTCCTGGGTTATAGAGAGGTATATATAAAATGGAATAGATTAGAGATATATCAAGGGGATTAGGTTAAATGATACGAAATGAGGTTGAGGTGGCTGTTGGACAAATCCATGTCTGCTTGTGGATTTGGAGATGGTTGGATAAGACAAATGAAGGAGCACAAAGGACTGCAGAATGATGAAGACATGTTTTTGTTTACTAGTGGACATACCTATTTTCGCAATTGGGAAATTAAATTTGGAAACCGACAAAGCTTTGAACGGACCATTTGCGGCATAGAACTTACATGCAACGAAGGTTCACCATTGAACTATTTAAAGCCTAAGCTTGACCTAGGTTAGGTGGTAATTAGGGACCAAAACAACTTATTATGATCTAACTTACACTAAATGTAGTTCAAGTTCACCAAATGAACCATTTAAAGCTTGACCTAGATGGTAACTGTTAGACCCCTAAGTTCAGACTACGGGATTGTGCGAATGTTTGGTGAGCCTCGGCCAATGCTTGGCACGTAAGTCGGCACGAGGAAGGCGTGTTGACAAGGAACAAGGTGAAGTCTTGCGAGTTGGCGAGCAAAACCTGAGAAACTTTCAAAGTAGGCAAGGTATGCGGGAAGTATCGGCGAAGATCTTGAGAGTAGGCGAGATTCGATACGCGTGGGCACGCGTAGGCACGCAGTGACGGAAATCTTTGACGAGACATAAGAATCAGATGCGAGGCTGCGCAGAGTTGGCAAACTAAGTTATGCGAGATCCGAGCGTGCGTGAGAAGGCGCAAAGGCATGTAAGACCTCGCGAGGATTCGCGAAGGCATACTAACGCAACGAGGTGCTTAAGCACTTGACTTCGGCGAGCAGGACAAAGGTATGTGAACAGTGCGAGGTTTTATGCTAACTCAGCTTGTGACTTGTACTTAGTCATGGAGCAACAAACTACACTATGAGAGAGCTTGATTATGGAAGATGGACTTATCCATGGATGTGCATTGATGGACCTATGTGCGGATAGGCTATGGTGAAAACACTAAGGCAAACGTGGGCGAGTGGGATCGAACTTGGTACGAAAATTAAAACACATAAAAATAAGTTAAAACATGGATAAATAAATACATAATCAATTAAGTAAGAAAAATAAATAGAAAATTAACTAACAACCTAATTAATAATGAAATTAAATTAAGAATATTGTAATTAACATATTAAGCTAACCTATTTGATTAATTACAAATTTAACCCTAAAATTTAAATTAAAAACCCTAACTTCGCAAGTACGCGCAAAATTGACAAAATTGAACACTAAATTCACGTAATTAAATATAAACCCAATCTTTAATTAACATCAAAAACAACCTATTAACATTAATTTCAAAAAAAATCAAAAATTAACAATTAGTGAGTCGTAATGACATAATTCGAGTTAAATTTTCACCCAATTCACATGCAATTAATTGAATTGAATCATTAAAACAACTAGGTAAAGTTATTATTCAACTATTAAACCATAATTAAGCATAAAATCACACAAATTATTCAAAAATTCTGAAATCACGAAATTAGCATTTTTGACTGAAAAATTCGCAAATAATGCAAAACACCCAATGAATCATGCATAAACAAGTTAAAGCAACAAGAAAACTTACTTAGGTGTCGCTAATTTGATTGAAAATGCACTAATTAAATCGGGAAAAGTTAGAGGCAATGGTGAGAGTGAGAGAAGAAAGAAGTGAAAAAATAAAGGAATTAGGGCATTTTAAACTGCAATCGTAAGCTTGCACAGTTTGACACATAATTGTGTATCAAACAGCGCAAGTAACATAATTTTAGCTTTTTTCACAGACATTCACATTTTGGTACATGGGCACACTTCTATGTTTAGAGAACGTCCAACTTTATGTAAATGTGTGAAACTTCAACAATATATGAATAAACTCAAGAATTTTGCACAATAGAGTTATAAACCTTTAATATGCATACCCTAACATCGTAATCATGCACAATCTTATGAATATGCTTAATGTTCAAATCCTAAAGCACATCAAAACTTAAATAAATCCTAGTCTAACATGGAAATAAGAATAAAATAAATTAAAAATTAAAATAAACCTAATCTAGTTTATGAGTTGCTTCTCACGTAGGGTTTGTTTAACGTCGTTAGCTCAACGTAACTTGCAATTTGACCCTTATCCTGAGTCTATGATAAGTGGTTTGTTTCCACTCGTTTCTTCACAAGGGAGTTTTGTAGCTTATAAGTAAGTCACCTATTGTAAGATTCTAACAAGAACATAATTTATCAAATTAATAAATCCAATTGCATGCATTAATGCCCTTTTTAATAACAATCTGTTAATGAAAGAGGGAATAACAAAACTCCCTGAATCATTGGTTAAATCAAATGGTTTGTCTTCGAGGAAGTGCGAACCCTTCGTACTTAAGGTCACTACTAACGCTTCGCCAATAATTTCCATATTTGGTTCCTCCACCAATTCTTCCTCAACCACCTTTGTCCACTCTTCTTCTTATTTTTGGACAGAGGTTTCTGGCTCATCTTCTTCAATTGTTTTCTAACACTTCTTTAATTTCTCTTATTGGATGGAGGTTTCTTCGTCTTCTTCTTTAGGAAGCTCTTCTTGGAATGTCCCTCCATTCATAAGGCCAACTTTTTTCTTTTCTTCCCTCTCAAATTCTCATCAGTTAGCTTTCATTTCAACCTGGAGTTCTGTTTTTTTCTGTAATACTCTCTTCCTCTTCCTCTTCCTCTTCTACTGGGAGCTCTTTTTTGCTGTTAAGGATTATTGCCATTTCAAATTCGGTAGGGTTTGCTTCAGTAATGCTGGACAAACTCCGTTGCATCTCATCAAATATTATCTCCACCAACTGTTCTAACCGATTCACCAAATTTTGTATACGGGCCTCTATTTTCTTATGCTTCATTATTGATTTGTAAATGAAATCAGTCATCATATCTTCCAGAGTTGGCTCGTTAACTGGAGGCGTTTGGTGTTGTAAATATTTAGCTGGAACGTAATCATTCCATCCATAGGTATAAGAGTTGTTCCACTATGAATTGTAGCTATTTCGTATAGTGCACCTTGAGGTTGATTGTATATGTTCGGTTGATCCCACATATAGGTTGATGCTCGAGAATCATGATTGTAGTAAGTACTTCCACAAATGTCGTAACACGGTATAGACATCGATTGAGCCTCTGAAACCATGTAAGGAAACATCTCTCTGCCATATGGTACTGTTATAGATTGCGAAGACATTCTGACTCCCAAAAATGTATTGTCTGCTTCATCCTTCCATTATGAGTTGTGGCTATGACAATGAATCTTAAATCCTATAATAAACCACAAACTCAAGATCAAGTAAATAACTTCAAAAGATAATTAAATGAACAAGTCAAAGAAAGAATATAATAAAAAAAATTGACTAGAATAATAGCATTCAAGTATTCTTAATATCAGTCTCCAGCAATTGCCTCAAAAACTTGATTGACTATTTTTAAACGTGTCAATATTGAAACAAATGCAAGTGCACGGTGTACTTGTAGCTAGTATCGGCTAGTATGGGTCAATCCCACGAGGACTATGAGTACTAGTAATTACCGTTGTCCTATTATCTAGTCTAAGGAATTGATTTTGATTTTTAATCTAAAAGAAAATAAAAGTAAAGAAAGTAAATAAATGGGCAGCAAGATTGAGTCAAAGAATTAAGGAAGCACTTAGTAAACTATCAATATCAGAAAATTAGTAACAAGGTTTCAAATCCCCCCTAAAACATTTAACATATTAATCTTCTATTAAGTAATTGTTTTATTGATTTATTGGACTGTGAAGATTCCTATGATATGCTAATAGCTGACCTTGAGTCTAATAACAACTAATCCTAAGGTTTTGAGCTGAGTTACTCAGAAAGTTTATAGGATTGCTTTCCCAATTTGTGAATTCCTCTATTAGTTTTGACCCTAATCGGGAAGATTTATATCATTCTATCTCTAGAGTTGCAATCAACTTCTTCCAATTACGATAGATCTATTCAAACAAGGATTTCTCGATCCTTATGTTGTGAAATCATATTGCAATATAATATTCCTTGTTTATTAGAACATAAGTAAAACATGTATTCGGATCACAATTTATCAATCAAACCAATTGCATTAATAAAAGAATCAAAATATGTTAAAGTATTAACATATGGTTCATCTAACCTAGACACTAAAAGAATTTAGTTACACAGGATTAGAAACGAAATCAAACAATAATAGAAAGAAAGACGAATAGAAAATAATAGGTTCATAATTCTAAATCTCCCTAATTATCTCCTATCGAATGTTATTACAAGTAGAGGTTTAATCTTGTATTCTCTTAGATCTTTTGATGAATTCTTTGTGTTTTCTACTTCTCTGGATCAAAATTACCCTTTGAGTCACCTATGAGAGTTTCAAAACGGCTCTGTACGTATCCTCTCCTCATTTGCCTCTGAATACGTCCTTTTATAGTAAATTTTATTGTTCTGAGGAGATGCATGACCATGCATGAAACCGCACATAAATCAAAATACCCAAATGTCACAAATCTACACGAGCTGAGATAAGTGCATGAGCTGTTACATGTCCGTGCACCCCTTTTGTACTTCGACTCTTCGTTTTATGCCGTGTTTTTATCCAAAATTTTCTCCTTTAAATTCATAAAGGCAATTATACTCTTTAAATACACTTGGAGCAAATTAAGTACCGAATATATAATAAAAGTATAAAATATGAAAAAAAAAACATTAAATATGGAGTTTAAATAATAATTAATTATGCATCTATCACAAACTTATTGTTGAAATTTGAAGGTCAAATGATAGAATATGGATTCAATCTTTATGGCCAAAGCCTAATAAATGGCCCAATAAGTCAAGTATTCTTGAACATTACGTACGATTTAATGTCATAATCTCATACATTTACTATATTTAATTTTTTGTTTGAAAACTCAATGTATAACAAATTTTGCTCCAACTTATTTTAATTGTTTGGCTTGTGTTACAATTATTTTTATTAAATTTATTAAGAACTTAAACTATAATTAGTCATTTCAATGATACTTTGACATGACTGAACTACTTTTAAAAATGAAAAATATTTAAAAAATTCAAAAGTCTTTCCTGCTTTCGGAAGTTTATGGTATTGAAATAAAACTCTTCACTTGAATGTGGTCTCCACTTTTTTATCTATAACATAATTAATACTGTACAACATTTGCAGCAGCATCATCATCAACACTTAATTAAAGTTTCACTAAGACGCGAGGTCTAAAAATGTCTGATAATATACATTCTTACTCCTACGTAATAAAGAGGTAGTTTCCGATAGACATACATGCATGCATTTCAATTTGAATAAGCTATCTTTTCTCTTATAAAATCAACTTAACCAGCACTTGTGGGGGTGTACATGAATAACATCTTCCTCCACAGTTCCAAGTTTTCTGGTAACCCTTTATACTTCTTGATGAGCCAGAAAAAATTATCGAGTAGGGAGCGCCTAATACTTAAAGTCCATAACATGATTAAATTGTATTCCTACCATGTCAGCAAAAGTTTCCAAGTCCAATGTTCCTTCATATTTAGCCTCCAAAAACAAGATAACCCCTGACTACCCCCGCTTTCCGTTTTCTCAAAGACGAAAGAAATTAAGCAAGCAAAAAGTCAAGAGGACAGCAAGGGCATTACAAATTCCTGAAAGAGAGCTCATTCTTCCTTTGATGAGTGCTCTTTTATCCAACATACATCGTCACGCACCTCTCTTATCTTCATTGTGGGGTTCTCCTGCCTGAACCGCGTTTCTTGTCTCTATAGCAATTTGGATGTTGCCATGATGACCCCCTACAAACAACGTGCCAACTTAACATAACTTGAACAGTTTCCAGCTCAAAATGCAAAATGCAAAACGTGGAAAGATGATTTTCACCAGTGGGCATAGAAGATCGATCAGTTGAACCAAACCGCTGAATATTCTGGCCAGTCGCAGATGGTATCCCACAAAATTCATGTTGAAATGCCGTATTGGCCGCTCTTTCTGCTTCACATCCACTCCTGATTGTCTGACTTTCATTATTGTTTAGCCTGGCTGCAAGTTTCGGTGAGTAGGTTGTTGACCATGATCCTCCATTTGATCCAGCTAAGGCCATTATAACATGTGCCTGAAATAGATTAGGGGTCATAGATTAGCAACATAACTGGTACGCGTGTTTAATAAAATTCAGCCAACACCTTTTCAACAGATAAAAAACCTATATTAAAAAAAAAAAGGCAACCTGGGGGTGTTTCTAAAATAGAGAAATTTCTAAAAAGTTTTGGCAGCCAAACCTTAAATTTACCTCCACAAAGCAAGAAAATAGAGTAGAAACAGAATAACTAAAAGCTATACCAATCGAGGACTAGCAACTGAAGTGACTAACAATATTTACATAACTTAGGCCTTATTTCAATGACTTTCAAGTTCTCTGTCTCAAGGTACAAAATTCATTTTCTGCAGAAAGCCCTGCTTAAGGGTGGTGTCTATTAAGTCCATCTTCTGGTAAGAAACAAATCATCAAAATTAACAGTCAGTTTAGGTGCTGCCTTTTTGAGATATTAAAGCATGAATTAGTTCTAACACAGCCCACTTTTTACATTAAAATATCTAAAAGAACTGTCTTTTCTTAATTTCTTGGGCCGTTACTCTCTTCATTTGCACCTGTCATGTCTAACACTTCTTTCATAATCAACTCAACGTAGTGGATGTGAATGTTTTTCTCATGTTTACAGTATCTTCAGTGGAAGGTGAAGAACAAGATGCTGAAATATTCAGTTATGGCTGACATTGGCAATGAAATAAAGAAAGCAGTTCAGTATGAAGATCTTGAAAAATGGTGAGGTTAAAAGTAATGAAGTGTTCTCCCCTTAGTTAGAGGAAGGTGGAGAACAATATGCTGGACTGTTCACTTATGACTGACATTGGCAATGAACAAAAGTAAACAGTATAGCACAAAGATGTTCTTGGAAAATGGTAAGGTTAAATAATAAAGTGTTCTCTCCCTTAGTTAGCGGTTGGGACCTTGAGGTACAGTTAGAAGACAAACAAAGATGAATAAGAAAAAAGGTCAAGGTATGTGCTTATGGAGAATATTAATAGAAGATGTTATTGAGGAAAAAGGATGCATTAAAGACAATGAAAAGATATCGCTTGCAAAAGAAACCAAGAAATCTGTGAAACTAACAATGTAAAGCTCTTTGATCAAAAAAACACCACAGAAAGCCACAAAAAAACTGAAAAGACAAGCGTTGATCTAAGAGTTTTCTGTAATGTTGCTTCAACCAATAGCTTGACGGTATTCCAACCAGGATAGCACAGGACACCTAAAGCGCTCAACAATTAAAGGCTGTTCTGTCAACTATTGCAAAAAGTAAAAAGCGCAGAGGTACTTGAGTGTTCCATGATTAACAGGTAATAAATACCATAAAAGGTAAATTCAAAATGGAAATAATGTAACTAAACCAGAATATTATTGCTATGTTAACATGCAGAGCACCATATCTTCTATCTTAGAAGCAGTTTTAGCAAAACACTCTTTTAGTTTACATGATTGACAAAAAGCAACACCTGAATACAAGCACCTTTTTATTTCATACACCATAACGGGTTTCCTCACATTGACCATCAATAATGTTCAAAGAGCATCTGCATTCCAATAGTGACCCCATTGGTATCAATGGATGCTTAAATCAAATTCAGGAAAGCCTAAAGAAGGTTTTCCTTGCTATTTTCTGCTAGTGGCAGACCTAGCAAGTGGATCCTTTTTCTCAAGAAGAGAGAAGCTGTGGTGGTCTCACCCCTCCCCACCACCACAATCACTAATAAGAACAGTACAACTCCAAGACATCATGACCGGTATAATAGACCATGAAATACAGGAAGATGAACCATAGTGAGAAACATACTTGCCCCATTAGCATGCATATAATGGAGCAACCATCACCCTTCAACATCTCTCATAACATGTTCAGCGCTGTTGAAAGCTAGATCCATATTGAGAGGTGTGATGCGTAGCCAAAAAAATATGCCACTAGCTAAACAACTAAACAAATTACCAACTAACAAACCAAACCTCACCAATATCTAAGATTGCTCGAGGTTGGGTAATCTATCGATTGTTCATTAATTGTGGTGGATATAACTTGCTTAAAAAGAAAGAATTGTTGTTCTTCAAAGACATTTCGTTTTCCCACTGTGAAAAGTCTGTTTCCTCAGAAAACAAAGAAAGATTTCATGGAAATCACTGGTTAAGTTTACCAACCAAGAAAGACATGGGAATTTTAGGAATAACATTGTTTTTCTTCTCTTATGATATTTCAAATTTAGTCGAGGGCGATACATTTCTCCCTAATAAAAGATAGGATGCAGCAATAGTCAGAACAAGAACAGGGAAAAGCATTTTTCGGGACTTATGGCAGAAACAAAACAGAAAGGAAGGCAAGAAGAGAGAAAGGCAAGACTTAGAAAGAGTTAACTCTTGACTCCCTGCATTCTCAGATCCTTGTCTCTTGTCAACCTCAGATTCTTTCAGCTTCTATGGTTTAGCCTTACTGGACCTAGGCAACAGCCAATTTTGCCTCTTTCTCTACATAATCCCTCTTGCTATGTGGATACAAAAGCGCCAGCAAGCAGAATAACTAATGAGCAAGGACTCTGTCATATGAGCTATCAGGTATCTAAAGTTAGGGTGGATGATGCAACACAAGCACAATTCTGCCATATCAGAAGCACTGAATACAACATACACAGCTATGCAGCAAGCAGCTATTACTGCTAACAATGATACATTGGCAATAACAAGATCACACAATAGGTCCCTATTTCTAAAATTGCTGCATTTCTATACTCAAAAATGGACAAGAACTTAAATTGGACAACTCAAAAGAGAACCTGAAACAAAAGAAAGGACCAATGTACAGATACATATGTTTGATTGCTATTAGCGATTCTTTACAAATAAACATCACGTAAATTTTCAGGAAGAATAATAAAAGCACCGCTGAAAGACAATTAAATACCAGTGGACCTTTTTTTTCTAAAATAACACAATATTAAAGGTTACAATTCATATTAAATGGGCTATCCAATACTATATCAGTCATTTTTTCCCCCTTTGAGCATGTAATATGCACTTTCCAAAACCATATAGAGGAGATGAATAGTGATGCCTAAACAGAAGCCAGACCTTATTTGGATGTACATCATCAAAAACATGAGCTTGACCGCCATAAAAAATGGTCATCTGACGGGTAGCAGATGCTAACCCTGGTCTACTGCAACAAAGAGCAAATGATGTGTCATGGATTTAGAAAGAAAAGCCTTTGGATTTGAAAAGCATTGAAACAAATGACTCCTGATATGAAATTCAAACGAATGACCCATGATATGAAATTCACCTCGATGGAGTTGAAGATTCTGGATCTGGAATAAAAGTTCCAGACTTGGGATTGCTAACACTTGGCAATACCGCACACGAATTCTTATCAGAGGTACCACCACCAGCATTAATTGAAGTCAAAGCTCCCGAGACTTTAATTCCAGTTCTAGATCCTTCATCAGCAGCTAATTGTGAGATGATTGATGAACCGGCATTAGTATCCCTGAATCTATTTGCAGGGCCTTGGTGTGTGAAAGGAACAAATTGTCCCCCTCGAGAAGGATACTGTAGTGCAGAACATGTGGGAATGGGCCTTTCCAATTTGGTGCTAGCAGATGGTTGCAATATGAGAGATGTAGAGGTTGGCCTCATTGGCTGTACACCATGGAAAAGCTCATCATCATTGGAACTCCTAGGCCGGTCTACTCCTCCACCTTTTAGAATCTGATGTAAACATGATTCCATAAATGTGATCAGAACAATCCACTAAGAGTTATTATGGTTTTCCATATAGAAGATTGCATGCTGCATCATGCTAAAGCTTACTTTCATTACATGCAGGTTCTCCAGGGAGTCACGACCCTTCTGCAATATCCCGTGTCTGGTGGAGCCCATAAAGGTGGAATCTGAATTACTCTGCTTACTTCCAGCCCCTCTGTTGTTTATATCAGGACCTGAAATTTCACTTCTTGGAGT
Source organism: Erythroxylum roraimae (assembly GCA_027568915.1). Classification (NCBI taxonomy): domain Eukaryota; kingdom Viridiplantae; phylum Streptophyta; class Magnoliopsida; order Malpighiales; family Erythroxylaceae; genus Erythroxylum; species Erythroxylum roraimae. The sequence continues at coordinate 18,291,780 of JAOSBL010000008.1, forward strand.
ATAGAATGGAATTCCCTCAAGATGATTTCCAACTGGTCTTTCTGATGAAGTAAATAACACCTCAAATTTAATACCAAATGCCAGAAGTCCCAATTGAAGAAAATATGTTCAATTTGACTGCGTAGTTTCTCAGCAACAATTAAAAGTAATCGCTTCAAGATTTTAAAAAAAATTCCGAGGGAAGAACACCACATCAATATATCTGTCAATTTAATGCGGTAATAAAGATAACCACCACAAACAAATGGCAAGCCATTACAAATTGAGCTCACACTTTCAAAACATAAAATAAGAAAATAAGACAAGGGAGAAAGAGTGAAAGACTGAAAACCTACAAAAGCTACTAACCTCATTATTGACCCCACCAAAACTTATCCATAACAAAGGGCACCAAACCCACTACCAGAAGCATAGTTACCAAGAAACAAAATCAAATTGGCAACTTAAGAATCAGTAGGGAAGACTTGCAAAACATATTGTCAAATGACCTGTCGAGTGTTTTCAGTATTTAAAGTAGTCATAACAACGTGCAGAATTCTCAAAAGCAACAAAAGGACAAGATCAATCAAAACTACAGACAACAAGAGCTCAAGATAAGAGCTTCAGCATCCAACAGAGCCGTAAATAAAAAGAACTCACAAAAGACTGTAAAAGAACGGGTCAGAAAGTACCCAAAAAAAAAACAGAAAGCAAAGACTGACCCGAGGCCAGATCAGAGGTGGCGGAGAGAGGGCCACGACCACCGGCAGAAGAGACGCCGATGGAGGCGGACGGCGTAGCATCGGCGCTTTTGGAAGGCAACAGGAGAGGGGAATCGTTGCAAGCCCTCATGCCCAAGAAGTCATGGAAAGGAGCAGACTTTATTACTTCTTGTTCTTGTAGCTGGGTTTTTGTGAAGTTAACATCATTACTGCTGTTTTTGTTTTGGTGTGCCATTATCAGTATGGCCATTTCTTCATCACCACAACATTGGTCTTCATAGCTTCTCGTCTCACACGATTTTCGGGACAGCGAAAAGAGTAAAGAGAGAGAGAGACCAAAAACGGTTCTATTCTATTTCTATCTCACTCGTTAAACAACGCCACTGTACTGTATCCGCGTCTGAAATGCTTTTATGTCAAAGTGCGCTTTTTAGTTTGTTTTGCTTCTTAATACTGTTACTTAAAACTATGACTAGTAATGAAATTGGGATCAGATCAGATTTAATAAAATCACTAATTCAAATTCTTTCAATATTAGTTATTATTATATTTTAAAAAAATTTAAAAGGTATAACACATTTTTAAAAAGTCAAAGATTATAACCTACAAAATTGGGTCTATTTTTTTTTTTAAATTGAGTCTAGTTTATGATATACGTTAAATAGGATATGATTTACTCTAAAATGTTACTATCTTTCTTTAATAGTTTAGTTTAGTTTAGGGAACATGTTACTATCTTTCTTACTTTAAAATGTTTAATGTCTGAGTTCAAAGAAAACTTTGGTTAATGACTTTGTTTCAAGTATTCCAAATTAAATATTTGAAGTCAAAAAACTAGGACTTTCAACAAGAATAATACTTGATTTATATGCATCAAATTGCTTTAACTATTGTGCTGACTCGTACATATGTATATTTTGTTCAACAAATCGAATAATTATAAGAAAAATCATATGTCCATCAAGTGAATTCTCTTCAATTAAGCCACCGCTTTATCAAATTTTATTGGTATGATTCGTTAGAATTTAGAGTATGGCTTATTAACTAATTAAATAGGCTATAATCCTACTATGTATTAGAGTTAAGATGTATTAATGTTGTAACTTTTGCATGTCAGTATACAACTTCTAACGATTCTTCTTGAACGAACCCTTATCATGTTACAACCTTAAAGAGTCACATAATTAGCCAAAGCATGATTCCTTTGCCACTATTTGAACCTACATGCCACATCATTAACTCTTTCAACACCGTTAGTGAATATTAAAAGTTTATCCACAGTCGCTTTATAAAACAAAGCTCATCTAAGTATCTCACTAAATCCTTATTATAGACATTCTCGTTCACCCAGTCTTTTTCAGTTATAATTAAGTTTTACCATCACTTCACAGCCTACAATTTTCACTCAAAAAATGGGCGTCATAATTATCTAAGCTATATAGACACCTGATAATGATTTCTTTCCTCTTTACTTTGGCCATTTCATTATTACCATCATAGCCCACGTCACCGTCAAAAGACCCTCGCCACTGTAACGTGAATCTTCTCAGGTGTTTAACCACTTTCTCATAGCACCTACCCATCCCATACACGTTGACAATTATGTAACTAGAGCACCATTATTTCGTGATTTTAAAGTTGGTCAAGGATCGAAAATAAATGGATAATTTACTTAAAAATTTTAAGCTTATCTTATTTTTTTAATATTAATTTAAAGTTTAAAAGATATTACTAAAATATTTAACTTTTAATTTTTTATTAAAAGAATAGTTCTCATTAACTTTTAATATTAATTATTTGTTAAATTAAACCTAATTCATTTTCTTCTTCCCGTAACTTATTTGCCTTTGATTTTCTTTGGTTTCCTTTTTATGCTTGCTTCCCGTCGACTGTGGAGCTCCGTTTGCGATTGCTCCTTTCCTAGCTTATTTTCTGCTTCCATTCCATGTCGACTGTCGTGCTGCACTTCCGAACTTGTTGCTCTGGTACTTTTTCTGTTCTGCTTCTCCTATTACAAAGCATGACATAGATTAGATATCGAACCTTTCTCTCTTTCTCTGCGTGCCCGTGAAAATCTAAGAGATGAAAGATCAACACACTCGCAGCAGCGACCAGAAGTTGAAGTAGTTTAGAGGACAACTGCAGTCAATGATCATAATTAACTCTCATATTGTGTACGTTACTTATACTTTTAAAAAAGATATGCTTCTTACGGACAAGGAAAGGTCTGGTCAGTAAAATTACTTTATTCAAGTGTAACAATAGAGAGAAAAGGTCATGGGGGAAAGAAAACAAAAAAACAACTTTTCCAGCTTTTTCTACTGACATGACAATATCCAAGACACTGCTTACTAACTTTAATCACCAATGAAAAAAAAAGAAAATAAAAAGGTTAACTTTAACTTGGATTGATTTTTAGAATTTCCAGGTGACACAGTAGAAGTGTGAATGAGGTTAAAGTTAACGTACGAGTGGAGAAAATGGTCAAAAAGCCTAGCTCTCAAAATATTCACAAATCCTTCAGCAAAGCCTCTACGGGTCTCCAAGCTTCTTGTTCCATCATATCCATTTAGTGAAAGGCTCTTTGTTGTCTCAGGCTTCGTTCCATCATACCCATTTAGTGAAAGGCTATTTGTTGTCTCAGGCTTTGTTCTAACGGGGGTCCCGTTAGCTTGTTATAACCATATTTTCGCCCGTTCTAACCATGTTTTTGTCCAATATAACGTCGTTTTATTTTATGCCTATTCTCACAACCTTAGCTTTGGTGTCTCTCCTTTTGTTATGCCTTAGGTCTTAGATGCGTCTTTTCTCAACGTAGCTCACAGTTATGCTCCAATTGTGCTGCTATGGCATCTTTTAGACAACGAAATCGTCGACATGGCCTTCTGTGCAAATGCTGTGTAAGGAGTGGCAACTCCATGGTTGACGGGAAAGCAAGAAGAAAAAACACTAGAGAAAATCATAACTAAATGGGTCGGGGAGAAGGCAATGAATTAATTTTAATTTTTAGATTTATTAAAATAATTAATTATTAGATGGAAAATAGTATCCATGTCATAGTCACTTGGTACCAAAAATCAAACGTTGCCAGCACGTTAGCGCCATTAATAGAAAACTTATTGCCAGGTTATTTTTATAATAAATTAAAATTTTAAATATTTTAATATTATTTTTAAAATTTTAAATTAGTATTACAAAATTGAAATAAATTTAAGATTTTTGTGTGTAATTCACCCAAAATAAATGGACAGCCTTCATCAAGCAGACATTATAAGGGAGGAACATGTCGCTCGGGAAGGATTCGTTCAAACATTTGATGAAGAATCGACTAACAATCAAATCATTGCTTTATCGAGTAGTCTTTTGTGCTTGGGGAATAAGTTTTCAAACCAAGACGCATCATTTGATATTTGCTTTGGGCCTCGCTAGCAGGGCCGCTCCTATCATTTTATAGATCTTGGGTGAAATAAAAAAAAAAGACCCAAATAAATTGACAATATACTTAAGTTTACATGTTTGTATGAAACATAAATGACTCAATTTATAAATTTATATAATCAACTAAATATTAAATGTTCATAACACTAACAAATACACAGAGGATCATGATTTATGAAAAACAATTTCTCCGTGCATTTCTAGATGCAAAATCATTAATAATATTATCAAGATCAATATTGTCTAACATATCATTCTCAATACATAACATAATAAAGATTAAGATTATGACAAGCATATGGCATATATAATGCTCTTGGATTTATTTTAAGTAATCGCTTTTGAACCTTTAGGTGTTTTCCCTTCATATTAGAACCATTGTTATAACCTGACCCCTTATATTATAAACATTAAGATCAAGAGAATTAAATGCATTCAATAATTCATTGAAAAGTCCCAATCCAGATGTGCCATCTACTTTTAAGAACTCTAAAAAGTACTCCTCTATTTTTATGTTTTTATTTGACATATTCACACATCGTACTAACAAACTCATTTGTTCTTGATGACGCAAATCTGGCGTATAGTTAAGAATAATAGAAAAGTATTTCGTTTCTTTAATGATCCTTATGATAGAACTTCTAACGCTATGGGCCAACAGAGAAATCAACTCATTTTGAATTTTGTGACC
>JAOSBL010000008.1:18304780-18327476 GCA_027568915.1 Erythroxylum roraimae
AGTCCATTTAGGCCCAATACCGGGAAATAATCATGAATGCATGTACAGTTATTTTTCATGTGCAAAAATTCACTGTTCACCAATACTAGTATGCAGGAAAATGTCCAATTAGTCCTACTCACTCGCACCCCTAGCCAATTTACTATTTTATCCTTCCCGTCGGGGGTGGGATTTTACAATTTTAACTAAAATAACTGTTCTGCTGGCCTTCGGGTTATGAATAGAGCTAGTAGCCAGTTGAGAATGTGATGTAGCTAAGTAATCGGATCGACACGCTTCACAAATGTGTGCCTTCGTATAAAAAGGCTATAACGACATTCCAACAAGCAGCTTAATAACATGACTTAGTTGAGTAACTAGATTGAAATTGATCACAAATGTTTGCCTTTGCATAAAAGACTAGGTTCATGTCCTTAAAGAAAAATCAACAAAAAGAATGTTTTCAAATAAAAACTACCAAGCTTGTTAGTAGCTCGATTTTTCATAAAAACCTACTAAGGAATAGCTACATTTTTATTTTGAGTGAATGATTATCAATGTGTGTGCAAGTGATAGGGGTGAATAGACTCAACATTAAAATTTTGATTAGTTGTATATTGAGTCCAAGGTGCTTAGATGCGGATTTCGCATGTTAATAATTTGGAACAACTTGAATGATTGTGTTTAAGTTAAATTATTACGTGAAGTTGAAGCCATTGCCTCATCTGTTGCATTGTGTGTTTTTTTTTGTGTTCTTTGTGTTGTTTGTTGTTTTGTTTGCTTGAGGACAAGCAAATGTTTAAGTGTCGGGATATTGATAGGTGTCAAATGCATCGCATTTTGGGGTATAGTTTGATATATGTTTAGCCGTTTGTTCGATTGTTTAATATGTGTTTAGGGTAGAATTGTGTTAGTTTGTGATTTAATTGTGTATTAAGTGTTTTATGGGTTAGAACAATCCTTTGAGCTTAAATATGATGTTGATATACCTTGATGTTTTTGTTAGTGTCTTAGGGTCAACATCAAAGAAAGGAGAAGTTTCGGAGACATTGAGGCCGAAACAAAGGCCCACAATTATGGCACAATAGGCCACGATTGCGACAGAAGCCTAGGGCATGGCCCACGATCGTGGCACAATAGGCCACGATCGTGACAGAAGGCTTAGATATAGGTCACGGTCATGGCCTGCGTCTAGCAGATGCAAAACCACTCCCAAACTTCACGTTTCGAGGGATTTTTTGGACCTTAAAAAACCTTAGTTCAACCCTAAACACAAAAGAACATAAATAGAACAAGAAGAACAAAAAGAAGGAGCTTCTTGCATCAACCACCATAAAGAAACCCTAGACAGAGTTCATCGAGAGATTGAGAAAGAGACCAAGGAAGAGAGACATAGAGAAGAAGCCGACGTGAAGTACTTCCTGAAACAGGAGATTTCTTGATGTTACTACCTCCGTCATCCGTTCAGATCTAGTTTCTGGTGTATTTCAATTTTATTTATGTATAGAATTGGGATAGCTGTTGAGATAGGATTTTATGAATGTTGAGGAATGTCTAAACTCACCTTGGGTTCTTTTTATCTTTGATTCAATAAATATCTGATTGTTTGTGTTATTTGGATTCATTGTAATTGATTTCTGCACTTACATAATTCAGTGATAGATTGAGAGTGTGAATCGAATGAAAAATAATTAATTGGGCTAACGATAGTTAGGTGATTTAATAAGAACGAGAAATCATTCAAATCGGTAATTGTGTGAAGAGAGATCTCACATAAGTTCCCAGGAGTATATTGGAAAACTTTAGATCTAATTAGGGGTTGGATAAATTGTGAATTGAGAAATTGCAATTTTCCATAATCTGATTAGGGTTTATAATTTAGGGCTATTGGTTATGACTCGAGAGAGAGTAATCAACGTTAGGATTGTCCAGGACCAATAATCCGACAATTCATAATTAATTAGATTAGCGTTGAAGATAAGTAAAAGTTCCCCTTTCTCTCAATTGGTAGTTCCTTAGGTTGATTCTTGATGTGTGTGCTGCAATTTGCTGATTTATTAATATTTTGTGATTAATTCTTAAATTGAGTTGTTTAATTGAATCGATTTATTGAATTGCATCATTGTTTTAGTTTAGTTAAATTTGAATTTTTGCGATTAGTTTTGGCCTTATATTTTAAGATTAGATTAACCCTCCTCGTCAGGTCGACATCTTAGATACTACGCGAACGACCCATACGCTTGTAGAAAATCGAGGTTAAAATATTAAAACTACACATATCAGAAAGCCGCGATCATTGATCATCAAAGATTCTGCAGTTCCTTTCCCTTTATATTAAATGCAGCAGTATACCAAATCCCATTATAAATAACTTCAAATCTCCTTCATACCTCAATTAAAATTTTGAAATTCATTTAAGGGTCCCTGAACAATCAATATCAAAAAGATGTAGATTTTAAATACTAAGAAAATGAGTCTATAATAGAGAGAAGTATTCACATCTAAAGTATAAGTGATCGAGATTTTCTTGTGTGGTTGCATAAAGGGCACATTTGGAATCAACGATTGGACACTTGAGCCTATCCTTAATACTAACTTTCCTAAAAGCTGCTAGCCATAAGAAAAATGAATTCAAAGAAGTGACATTTGAGTCCCATGCGAACTTGATGCAACCCTTGTGTATAGGTGGATCTTAGAGGAGCTTTTTACAAGGTGCTATTGAGAATTTTAATGACTTATCTTCCATCCATAAAATGAAATTCTCTTTATACTAGTCAGGTGAGTTTCTCTGAACATAATTTCCAAAACTTCTTTGTAAGTAGGATTTTTCTTATCTTCCTGATGGATGTAATGCCTAATACCCTAAGATTTTTTTTGGTAAACATATAATGGTCTATTTAACACATGTAATCCTACGATTTCTACTTGTTTTACTTAAGATAAAGTCCATAATCATTTTATCAATTATCTCTATAACTCTTTTGGAATGGCTAAATGGGAATACCGATATGAGTAGATATTACACAATACTAAAGTGGCAAGTTGCTATCTTCCCTTATAAGATAGGAACTTATTAGATCAAGAGTGTAACTTTCTTTGATTTATGGGGAAAAATCAGTAGCATTGAGCTTCTTGGTGGAGATAGGACGATAAGATACTTGAATGGAGGCTGTAGGTGATTTAAACCCAATGAGATGACAAAATAACCAACAATGGAATGAGAACCTATAGATATAAAAAAATGAACCTTTGGAGGGATTGAAAGCTAAATCTAAGATAGTTTTGTAAACCTCCAAAGAACTATGAGAGTCTTGATCAGTGAGGGGTTGGATCCGAAAAGCATGAGCAAATCATCAATAAAAGTGAGCGTTTGATATATTTGTAATTATATTTGAAACTAGGTTCATTGTCAATGTGCATTGAGGCCATTTTGGATATGATCTCCATAATAATTACAAATAGATAAAATGATAATGGATCACCTTTTATGAAGCCCTAATTTGTTTTAAAAATTCTAGAAGGTTCACCATTTATAATCATTGCATCTCCTAGCATTGTAGCTTCTCTCCTTTGACCTCTGTAAAGCTTATTATGTCTTTCCCTCCAAATAGAATAAATGGAGTAGGTCAATGCAATTTTTAGGATCACCTCATCTTGCTTCAAGTGTTTACACATTCTGTTGGTCCATAAAATCATATTTCTCCATGTAATCTATGAACAATGGATTTGCATTATGTTTTTAATTCGATTCTGGATGATATAAAAGTAATTGTATGAAAAACAAATGTGAGATAGTTTCCAAATCAGTATTACATAATATACATTTAGGAACATGATTTCCTGAACTTCCAATCCACCTACCTTTAGTTTTAAGTTAATTCTTAACAGCCAAATGGCTAATAACTGTAGCATTACGTGAAAAAGTTTTCTTCCAAATCAATTCATACCAGGGAACTTTGGGTTGAACATCTCTAATAAGGTTAGAACATGTTACATTGCTTATAGATCTAGCTCCTCTGAAGTTACAATCCCAAGCTCCATTAATGATGTTGCTTTCCTTATAGATCTACTATAATTGGAAGGAATGGGTTGAAAGCCTAGACATAGGATGACATAAATCTTCTAGATTAGGGTCAAACCTAATAAAGGGACTCATAAATCGAAAACGCAATCCTATAAACTTTGACTTAAGTAATTTGGTTGGAAACCTTAGGATTAGTTGTTAGTAGACTCAAAGTTAGCTATTAACATGCTATAGGAGTCTCCACGGTCCAATAAATCAATAAAACAATTGATTAATAAAAGATCAATATGTTAAGGGTTTAGAGGGATTTGAAACCTAGATACTAATTTTATGATATCGATAATTTTCTCGGTGCTTCATTAATTCTCTGCTCAATATCATTGCTCTTATTTTACTTTCTTTAGTTTTATTTTCTTTTTATTAAAAATATAAAATCAATCCTTAGGTTAGATAATAAGGAAAAGGTAGTTACTAGCAATCACTGTCTTTGTGGGATCGACTCGTACTTGCTAATACTAGCTACAGCTATGCTGCGCACTTGTGGTTATTACATAATTGACCAACTCATGACATAGGTCAATCATCAACCTAATACGAAAAAATGGAGCTTGAGATTAAAATATGCACCTTGGGCTTATAGGATAGGCTATAAAGCACCAATTGGTGTCCTATATAAATTGGTGTTTAACAAACCATGTTATATTCCTATAAAGCTACATCATATGGCATATTAAGCTATCAAGTGATGCAATAAAAATCTTGATGAAGCTAGATTGCATAGAAAATTATAATTACACGAGCTTTATGAGAATACAATGATATATAAGGAGAAGATCAAAGCTTTTCAAGATAAGATGACATTGAGAAAAACCTTTATTATTGATCAAAAAATTATTCTCTATCATTCTAGACTTAAAATATTATTTTGGAAAGTTGAATTCTCGTTAGATTAATCCTTTTATATATTGTAATAGAAATTCAAAGTCTTAAAAAAGGGAATACATTTAAGGTGAACGGTCACTACCTCAAGCCTTATTATGAAATATTTCAAATGGATAATGTGAAAGTGGTGTTACTTGAAGACCCAGTATATACCACTTGATAAAGAAGGCATATAGTTAAGGCAATGATAAAAAACAAAGGCAATTGTTGGGAGATAACCTAAAAGGAGTTTGTTCCTTTTTTACATTTGGATAATTTATTTTTTCAATCTTTTATCTTTTACACTTAATCTTGCATTAGGGATAATGTAAGCTTTAAGTATGGGAGGGGAATTTGGTTCTTTTTTTTTCTAAATCTTTTTTCATGTTTTAATAATTAAAAAAAAACAACACATTTTCTTTTTTTTTTCATTGTTTCTAGGATTATATAGTTACAACTAGAGAGTCAAATAAATTAAAGAAATTCATGTCAACTTGGGCAGTTTTCTTTCCTTTATGGTTGGTCAATGTACATTTCCTTTAGAAGAGTTGTGGCTAATGGGTAAGTATAAGCCAATGAGATTTTGAGTCTGTTAAACTGACACATTCATAGCAATCTTTTTACCCTTCTTTCAAGTGTAACCTTTATGACATGTACTTTCTGACTTTTCCTTGATTTTCTTTTCGACGATACACTTCTATCATATGCATTAACATTAAAATGATATAGGGAGTTTTTTTGCAAGTGTCATCAGCTAAATAACCTATCTAACAATATGATTTTTCTTGTTATTAAGCCCCTTTGAGCTTTATTAGCCTTTTATTTTTTATGTTAACTATGTTACAAATGTTTAATTTAAGAAAAATGCCTTACCCAAGTTTTAGGGCTAGTGGACGATTATTGATCATTGATGTCTAAGGATACACAAGAAAATAAGTGTAGGGGTGCTTATATATACGAGTGTTAGCTATAGCTGATGGAATGTGATCTTCATTTCCTATCAATGAGTTCCATTATTGATGTAATTTCTTTGTATTTTTGTCTTTTTTTGCTTTTAAATTTAAACAAAAAAGAAAAAGAATAAAATAAAAGAAGTTATCAAGAAGGAAAATTATTTTTTAATGTAATTCATATTAATCTTTCCTCCCAAAGATTCAAGGAGTGGGTGACTTGATTATGATGTAAATAAGGGGGGAGTTGCTGTAAATGGTCACTCTTTATGGTTATAATGGATTGTTCATCATTATTTCTCTAGGTTATTTCTTCTATTCTTTATGTTTCATATGATTTGTGATTTGAAGGCCCAAATCTAATTTATGGAACAAATTTTTTTGCATTCGTCATAGTTGATGACACCCAAATTTAATTGGATTTTTATTTTTGCACTCGATGATCTATTGAGTTTTCTTCATGAGCCACTATTTCTTATGGCTTTTAAACTAAATGACCTAAATATTTCTCACCTTAACCTTTTTCCCCATTACAACCTTGGATAGTCATTTGATTCATATTATACTTGTGAATCTTTAGTAATAGAGAACTGAAAAAATATGCAATGTCATGGACTACCTTGATCATGGAAGGTGCTTGTATGTACCTATACATTGCTTTCTCTTTAAACATAACTTGTGCGAGTTTACCCTAATTTTCTTAGTTTTTGAAGGGAATGGCTGCTGATTGATCATGAATAAAACCTTGAATGTTCATCCTTGTTATGGGTTTTGAAAGTTACTCCTTTTTTCTTATGAATATTTTTTCTTAGGAAATATGGTTAAACAGGAAGTGCTTTGATTTTTATTTTCACTTTTGCCCGAGGAGGTCAAAAATTAAGTGTGAGAGAACTTGATAAATACTAAATTGATTATTTATTTATTCCTAATTCTTACTGATTATTGTTTGTTTTATGTTTATGATACTTATTTTGATTCATATTTTAGTTTAGGTGTAAGTGGGAGGAAAAAGAAGCAAACGGAGCTAAATTTAAAATTTTGGACAATTCTACTACTTTTGGTGTTATTTTCCTATTCAAATTAAAAGGAGATGAATTAAGCTGAAATCGAGATAGTGAATAGAAGAATTAGAGTTCCTTTATAGGAGTATACTCACGTAAGTAAGTTATACGGCCATATAAGGGACCGTGTAAGTGATTGTAAATATTTACAACTTCAAAGACATTATTTTGCTCATTAATTCATGTACACAATGATGTACATTGCTATATAACTCTTTAGAACTGTGTGTCTTTATATTTTTTGAAGAATTAATGCAAGATGGGACATAGTCATGCATATGGTGGTGTGGTGGTTTATATCTACTCCAAATCCCTAATTATAAAGTATAAAAGGAAATTATGAAGGCCAATTAAAGGGGACATATATGAGGGACATTTATACAAACCTATTCTTCTCTCTAGACCATGATTTAAATGGCTATAAGTGCCTAATTCTCTTCCTTCTAGTTTAAAGGGATATCAAAACCTAATAACATGTTTGTGTTTTAATCAATTCTAGCCATGTTGTTCTTATCTCTAGTTTGAAATTGATTGTGTCATTATGTGTTATAAATTTATGATTTATGTATGAACTATTTAGATAGGGCTATTAGATCATTCATGCATAGATTTATTATTAGACTTGTAATCACAATCCATTATTATTGTTAATCTTATTCATTTGTAGCAAACTAATGATTGTGCATCTTTAAGAATAACATATCATAATTTTATTATATAAGCTTGTGTGATTATTTCTTAGATTAACCTATTTTCCTAATCCTTAATGATGTTATTGCATTAAATCTAGAAAGCTTATTCCAAGTTGTGTGATAGTTAAATATAATTAAATAACTTGTTTTAATTATTTATAATCTAAGAGAAAATAGGGATAACAGAGCTTGTTATTAATCCGTGGTTAGTAATTTCAAAGAGAGGGATGAAAACAACGTTACACTTGATTAGGCATGTTCATATGAGGGTTGAGATTAAACCGAGAACTAGGCTTAAATCTTTTGATTGCTCTTTACGAATTTGATTTATTAAATTTAATTTGTTTTCATACTTTAATTTTATCTAATTGCATTAATTAAATTCTTCCAAAACGCTATCCTATTATACTGATTTATTCAACACAAAAATTAGTTACACACTTTCTGTGGATATGATCCTTTCTCACTACTGCTACAAATTTAGTTGTGCAAAGTTAGGTTTTAATTTTTAGTGTGCTCAACACACACCATATCTCCAAGAACATTAATGACATTAACGACCTTAAAAAGAAATAAGTTTTTATATTTTTTTTCAAGGATACCAACCCATCCTTGATTGGCTTGCTAGAAACCCATCTCAGCATTGATAATTTCTCAAGAAGCCAACAACACCATTATTATGGTGGAATAGTTTTACCCTTTGATTCAAGAAGATTCAAGGCAATTGTAATGGACTCGAGTGATCAAATGATCCACTTGTTAGCCTAGATTATGCAAGACAACAATAGGGTTTCTACAGAGGGAAGTCTTATGGAACAAATTTTCTACAATATAACCTACTATTCAAGGTTGGACAAGAATGAGTCCTTTTTGTATAACCAACAACACCATTATTATGATGGAATAGTTTTATCCTATGATTCAAGAAGAGTTAAGGACCTAAGTGATCAAATGATCCACTTATTAGCCTAGATTATGTAAGAGAACACTAAGGTTTCTATAGAGGGAAGTCTTATGGAATAATTTTCCTACAGTATAACCTACTATTCAAGGCCATAGGATTTTTCTTGGGAACTTAAACAACACACTCTACACGTCAAAGTAGAAGGGAATGTAAATCTAAATAACTTTTTGAATGAATTTAGAGACTGTATGGGGAAGGTCACTAATATGAAACTTGGAGGTTACTTTTTTTTTGGAGCAACAAATAAAGTGCATAGTTGTTTACCTAAAAGAAACTTAATAGGAAACTTATAAATATAGACTGGATGGTGAATTTTCCAGAGAGTAAAGATGTATTTGTAAGCCAAAATATTTTTTGATCACTCTTCCATCTCGATCCTAAAGATGTTTAATAGATCCAAGAAGAAAAGTCCTTTCAAATTTAACAATTTCCTAGATAAATAAGAGGGCTTTGATAAAGCAATTTGAAATGGTATATCTCAAAAGGTAATGGGGTATAAGGCGTATAATTGTTTTGAGAAGCTAAAATATGTCAAATAGGAACCTAAAAAGCTTAATGCAAGAGAAGGATAGACACAAGTAAATAGGTGGATGAATCCAAGTTAAAGTTAAACTCCATCCAAATTGCTCTATACCAATAACTTAGGGTCAAAAACCTAATTGAGGAAGAAAAACTAGGTTCAAATAAATACATCAAAGCAGTATGGATCCATAATTCACTCCTCCAACAAAGAGCTAGGATACACTAGAAGAAGGATGTGGATATAAATATAAAGATTTTTTCATAACTCATTGGTGGCTAGAAATACTTGCAACAGAATAAAGATGATCTTAAGAAGGAAGTATTTAGGTTTTTTAAAATGGCACTTAGCCTTTATCTATTAGTAACTGGTCCTTTTTGCAACTCCTCAACCATTTTGTTTCTAATTAATTTTATGAGGATGAAATGGAATTCCTTAGTAATTCATTCACTACTTAAGATTTTAAAAGGACAGTTTTTGAGTTAGGTGTAACTAGATCCCCTAGGATAGATGGTCTTAATGGCTATTTTTACCAAAAAGCATGGACAGGGATAAGAGAGATGGTTATAGATGCTAATTTAGAGTTCTTTGAAAAGGTCAAAATTTTAAAATAAATCAACAAGACATTCATATGTTACTCCCTAAGATTACTAATCCTAAATCTTTGAGAAAATATATACCTATTTTTTGTTGCAATTTTCTTTATAAGATAACATTCAACTTTCTAGTTACAAAGATGAGGAATGTGTTGAAATTAGTAGTTAGTGATACATAAGATGCCTTTATAGTAGGGAGACAAATTAGGGATGATGTCTTCATTGCATAAGAATTATTTAAAGGTTATACAAGGAAAAGTTCCCTTAAAAATTATGCTTTAAAAGTGGATTTTCACAAACATATGACTCTATCAATTAGGAGTTCATTCTTTAAATAGGGGAGGTATTTGGATTTCTAGAGAGATTTTGACATTGGTTAAATATGTATATCACAATAACTCAATGTATTAACTAATGGTGAGCCTTCATATTTGTTAAAAGTTGGTTGAGGCCTAAAACAAAAAAACCATATTTCCCCTTATATACATATGGAGGTTTTGATTAGACTAATTAAGCAAAATATAGTTGTTAAACCAGGTTTTAAGTTCTATAGTAGGTATAAGAAACTTGGTTTAGTCATTATAGAGTTTGCAAATAATTTTCTTTTATTTTCCAAAGCGAATGAATATCTAGTTAGCATCTTAATAAACTCCCTTCACACTTTTAAAGATAAGTTTGGACTAAACATTAATTGTAATAAAAGCCATATTGTTGTTTCAAGAAGTGCTTCCTATCTAGTTAATGTTCTTTTAATCATATTAAGGTTACAAACTAAAAAACCTCTTTTCACATATCTTGGCCTCCTCTATCTAACAGGAAACTATAATTTAGGGAATGTTTAGAAGGTTTAGGAGAGATTAGGAAGTTATTGTAATAAAGACGTGTCTTAAGCTAATATATTGCTACTTATTTGATCAATACTCAACACTCTTCATATTTATTAGTCAGTTCACATTTTGCTAGCTAAGGGGTTGATTAAATCCTTGGAAAAGATAATACAAAACTTCTTATAAGGTGGTGAAGACAACAAGATAGTGAAGGAGAAGGTAAAATAGAACGATGTTTACAAACCCCAATATGAAGGAGGGCTAAGAATCATACTTATAAGCTTATCCAATAGGGTGATGATAGGAAAAGGATTATAGAGGCTAATGGTTACTAAAGACTCATTGTGGGAGAAGTGAACAAATACCTACTTCTGAAGGGGTAAGAGTGTTTAGGAGATAGCTACAAGGCGTTCCTTCTCATAAGGCCTAACTTAACTCTTGCTTGTGAAAGCATACCAAGCAAGAAGTATCAAATGTACGAAAGGGAATAGTGAAACAACATTTTTATTCTTTGACAATTAGAGTAACATTGGCCTTATTAATCAGCCACACTTGCTATAATATATTATTTTCCCTATGAATGCTAAAGTTAAAGAGTTGGTTGAATGAATGCTAAAGTTAAAGTGTTGATTGAATCTATCAATGGTGTAATATGCATGTTGACCTTAAGTATCTAATCCCTAACTATCGTCCTAATGTGAGTTAAGGATGTTTACTAATAGATCATGCAAGGAGATTTTGAGACCAAGAAATGAAATTAAGTAATATACATGGTGGTTTGGAACTAAAATTTAGCCTTATGGGTTTCTTTTCTATTACTGTTATTAACCATACAAAGATGGCTACTATGGATAGATTGAGCTTTCTAAACTTGTTAAGTACTTGCTACCTATGTAAAGTAGTTGCAAAATCCTTAACTCATTTATTCTTTGAGTGTAAACTTATAGTAAGAATTTATAAGGCTATCCAAGACTTATGCATCCTGAACAATACAAATATGAACTATAAAAGGATTATGAAATGGTTGCAAGAAGATCGAGTGTTGCCCAAAGGTGACAATAATTAACCTTAGATTGTGTATCTATAAGATATGGAGGGAAAGGATAAACATATTTTTCTATGGTATGGGAAATCCCTAGAAAGAGGTTCTAGATTATTATATTTAGTAGATTAGAGAACAACTACTTTATAATGAAGTAGCAAAAAAAGCGTACCAACCTAAAATTGCACATTATTATAGGATTTGCAGTGATTACGTAAGCTTATGAGTCAAAAAGACCTTGAAATTTGTTTAATGGTGGTTCTAATTTAGTCCTTCCATAAAATTAATGTATTATAGTAAGGTTAAGTAAGTTTTCTAATATTTATGAATTGAGAGGTTAGTTTGGTTAGTTTATAAGCTTATTTTGAGTGTTTTAGTTGAACCTTGGTATATATTTAACCCCCTTTTCATTAATTCATTTTGCTTTCTAAAAAAAGGCTCCATAAAGCAAAATTAAATCATCCGCAATGGATAGATTAAATAGCTTCCTAAACTTATATTTCCAATGATATTTGAAAAGCATACCTTGTTTGATGCTATAAAAGATAATTCTAGTTAATCCTTGATGCAAATGGTGAAGTTGTAAGGTGAGATAGGATCGCCTTGTCTAGTACCTTTAACTCCCTTAAAAACACAAGTGGGCTTACCATTAACAATGATACTATAAGTTAAAGTAAGATATATCGATTAATCCATTAGATGAATATAATGTGGAAATCAAGGGCTTGGAGAGAATTCAAAATAAAATTCCCTGCTAATAGTATCAAATATTTTGTAAAAATCAATCTTCGTGGAGCAACTTCCAATTGATTTTTTGTAATAGTATGATTCGAATAGCTCATAAGCCATAATAATATTGTCTCCAATATTCCTTCCATGTATGAAAGCACCTTATGGTGGATTGATTAAGTTACTCACCATAATTTTTAAACTTAGGCTAGGATCTTTGAAATGATCTTGTAAATAGTATTGCAATATGCTATAGGTATATAATCGTAGAAGTATGAGGGTTAGTAATTTTATAGATAAGATAAAGTAATGTCTTGTTCAATTCCTTGAGCATTTTTCCTTTAGTGAAAAATTCTTTAACTTCATTAATAACTTGATTTCTCACTATGTTGTAAGTTTTATGGAGCAACGAGGCATTAAAATCATCAATATTAGGTGCTTTGTTAGATGCATGTTAAAAAAACATTTTTCATTCTCTAAAATAGTAATAGAAGAGCTAAACAATGTTCGCTTATTTTGAGATGAGAAAGGATGAAAGCCCTTAAAGTTGACATAGATGAGGAGCTCCATTTGTTTTTAAGAAACCATAGTCCTTTGTTAGAGTAATTCTCCTTTATTTTGGTTTCCAACAAGCTAATCAAATAAGGCTTTATATCAAGTAAATAATCATAGATTGCCAGATACGTTTTTGGGTAATTTGTGCCCCTCACATTCTAGGAAATGACTATTAAATGGTGGGGGTATAAGAGCCCTTCCCTTTAGGTTTTCTACCAAGCTTTTCTTTGTGATTGATTTGAATTATTTCCCTTTCTTTATTGTGCTTGAATCTTGAGTTAAAGGGGAATTGACCAAATTAGTGGACTCAAGGGTATACTTAGAAGATATCTCTTTTAAGAGAGCCATAACATTATGTACAACTTCATCAAGTTTAAGAGGAGTTATGGTCTTCATGTTAACTTCAATAGTAAAGTCAATGATCCTACCAGGAGCTTTATTTATAGTTAAGTTAGAGGCTATAAGGAAAACACTCCCTTTATTCTCTCAAAAGTTAGCTATGGTAGGGGCATCTAGTCCGCGTAAAGGATTCTTAACAGATGCATTTATCTCACTTTGATCCACTTTAGCTACTAAACAACCTTAGAAGCACTCTAAAGATTCAATTGAATAATTCCTTAAAGAATTAGAAATATCAATTAAGCATAATATAACAAAACACAAACGGTTGCATTTAATTTAGTCGTTTATTCTCCCTAAGATCTAAGAACTCTATCGCATAAATTCTACTATTTCTTGCTATTAGTGTATAAAGAGCTAACACAAGCACTTAATGGAGTTAGGAGATTGAGGCAAAGGGACTTCCTTTCTCTCGACCTCTTCACCTTAGGTATTAAGGTTCTTATAACGATTATTTCTTATCACTTAAGTTTCGTTCATTTTCCTTTTTAGTAGTTCTTTTAGTATTATTATGTTCTACATCAATTTAAGTTGATACTATTGACTCTCCTTCAACTAGATGTCATAACTTAACACCCTTAGTCATCAACAAGTTTCATCTTAAGTTTTATTAAGATAATTATTATTATGGCAAGGGTCCTACTAATATTTTAGCCTTTTAATTGAATATAAGCCTAAGTGTATAACAACCTTTCTTTTAGTAATAACAATTAACTGCTTTTCAATAATTATCAGAGATTAAGTGTTGTGCAATTTTTATTGATCATTCTGACAGCCTCATGACTAATTTAATGACCCTTTTTTTGTGTGTATCTTATATACTTCACTGAATGACTAGTTTAGTTAACTCTTTAAGAACTTACAAAGCTTCAATTTTTGTCTTTCAATTAATTTCACCACTCTATACCTTTTTTATAAAATGAAGGATATCATAACACGTATTTCCAATGTTTTAAGATTTTTAGAAGGTTTTTATATTTTCCATTAATATTTATGTTAATTTTTTTTATGCCTTTCTACTACAATTATCATCATATTTCATATTAAAACCTTATTAATTTAACAATTTAGTCTCATGGAAGCTTTTTATTATTGTGGCTAATAATCAATTAAGAGTCAAAAAATACGATTTGCCTCCTAACATTTCATAAAAAGTTTTTCTTTGTTGTTATTTATAGTATCCTATTACATTTTAATATTTTCAAAATGATACTGATAACACCAAAATTTTAAAAAGTTAAGTTTTTGGCAATTTTTAGTATATAAATCATTAATTCAACTTGTGTGATATCACAACTAAGTATTGTAGATCAATAAGATGTTGATGTAATCTTAAAAATGAGTTCTTGTAACATTACCCAAATGTGTGATTTTCACTTTTATCTTTTTCAAAATGTTTTAAATAAACCTTATCTCTAATATCATTTTTGTCACTTTGTATCTAAATAAGGGGTCAAAGTGATAATATAGATAATTAGAGGGACTTATTTAGAACTTTTATAAAATATTAAGGTATATATCACAATTTTAAGCCCAATTAACATAAAAAGTGGGCCACATTTTTTTAAAAAACTCTTTGCATTTCAAAATTGTGATATCCCCAAAATTAGCATTTACATTTTTTTGGCCACTTTCTGGTGCTATGATTTTGACACGCTGTTCTTACTTACGAATTTTACTTCCACGAGTAAAGTTCTTTGTTTTCCATTTTCTTTCAAATGCATTGCTTGTCAATTCTCCTTTCTGTCTATCACAATTCCCTTCATTTGTGTCGAGCAACTTTACTTATTTCCAGTCAATTTTCTCTGGATCCTCTCATTTTCACCCTTTTCAACCGTTTCAATTCTTATTAAGCGAGCCGAACCCTTGTTTGTGATCTCCAAGTAATTGTGTGAACTTTTAGGGCTACTGATTTTTAACTTTCGTTTTTTGTTTTCCACGTCTCATATATTATGAGTTTTAATTTTCTAATAAGTTCGCTTTTTCTTTTGTTCTGCATCATATGCTGTTAGGGGTTGATAGATTGTTGTTCTGTATCTCTAAAAGAAGGAGCATGAAGGGACATGATCCAAAGGTAATTTTGTGTGGCAATTGTTAATTGGGTATTGAATGCAGGAGTTAAATGGTCTCTTTTACTTAAATTCTGGTTCTCTTCTCATTGCCTAGTTATATATCGGACAGAAAAATGAGTCCACTTGTTTATTTATTTGCTACTGTCTGTTTTAAGATACTTTCATTGATGAGAGCTGACATGATCAAAAGTAGAAAGCAGGTTCAAATATCTCTTCTTGATTTTTTATTTTTATTTCTATTTTTTTGAGTTTCTCATATCGATTTGATTGTGAACTGCGGGGTCTCGGAGCAATTGTGATTAATGTGGTTGGTTTTTTGCACGTGCCGCTGTCTTGTATAATTGTATTAGTCAAAAATCAAACCCTGATAATGTTAAAGGTAGGTTATTCTTGATGTCTTTTGTCAAGATGGGTAAGCTGTCATGTCTGATATCTGATTCTTGAAACTTGAAATGCAGATGCCAAGAATGGAAGATATTCTTAATCTTCCAGTGCAAGATCCTCCTTTTGCAGAGTTTTCAGCTTCTCAAATCGAGTGGGTAAAGGTAGAAGGCGGTCGCCAAGGTGGTGATGACATTGCTCTTGTACCTTTTGCTAGAGTGGATGATTTTGTAAAGGGAGAATCTTCAAATGCTGAATGCCCTGCTAGCTTTCGAATTGAGTCGAGAAGGAAAAGATCTGAAGGTAGTATTATCAAACCAAGGGTTGATGGCTATCTAGAATATACACTGTAAGTTTGGTGCTTGAATATAACCTTCTTCCAATTGTTGAATGTTTAGTTTAGACAACAATGTGTCATTCTCTTTTTTGAATATTCAGCCTGCCAAGGGCTTTTATGTATCACTTCTATTATTGGTTGACAACTTGTCGTGTGAAAAATTCTTTTTTCATTCCTGCTGATGGATTGTCAGTCTTAGGTTCTCTGTGCTTTATTGATTTAACAAGTCAAAGTTATTTTGAAGGTCGGTACTTCTTAATGCGACCATTGGATTCATCCATTTAACAGTTAACATGCTATTTATAATTGCAATCTTTCAGATATTGGTGTTCATATGGACCTGAAGATTATCGAGATAATGAATCTGGTATTGGGGATGGCTCTAACACCAAACCTGCAACTGGGAAGGGCAGCAGGCCAGGGAGGCGCCATATGATGAGAGGTTGCCTTTGCCATTTTACTGTAAAACGTTTGTATATACGCCCTCTCCTGGCGCTTATCATATACAATCAAAGAAGACATGTGGATAAAACTGGGGGCCCATGCCATGGAATACTGGATCTGGATGCTATTGGCACAAGAGCAATGTACGCTCCAAGGATTTCAGAAGAACTACGCCAGAAAGTAATGTCTATGCTCTATGTTGGAATATCTTTGGATGATATAATCCAGCATCACATGGAGGTGGTGCAGGGTCACGGTGGTCCTCATAGTCGTGATGATTTCCTTACTAGAAATGATGTTCGTAACATGGAGAGGGTTGTTCGTAATGTATGCCATAAATTGCATGTAAATGATAACCTGAGTGTAAGGATGTGGGTTCAGCGCCATCAGAAGCTTGTTTTCTTCTTCCAAGATAACATTGGTGCAGAACCATTCATCCTGGGAATACAGACAGATTGGCAGCTGCAGCAAATGATCCATTATGGACATCATGGTTCATTAGCTTTTCATTCAATGTTTGGGAGAAAGAATTTGAAGGTAACATGCTGGGTCTCTCTTTATCACTTTCTTCCTTGCACACGCGCCTGTAGATATGCAGGTACTGTGAAAAAGACAGTTGAACTTATATCAAAGCTAGGGCTCTGGAGTGCTGTTGGTTTTCAATCCCAACTGATAGAAAGACTTGAATATTACGATTTCGTTGTATAGATTTATTGGGGTCACAATATGAGAGCAAAATGAATTTTTTTGAGTCTTGCATGTGCTTGCCAAAATGCCAAGTAATTTAAGTTTTAGGAGAAAAGCAGATAAGAAAAATTACTACCATTTTTGGTGCTTGTTCTCCATTATTGTGGAGTTCACTGAAACAAAGGGGGGTTATCAAAAGCTAATGTCAATTATACTAAAGGATCCTGCTTCTAAGGCACTATCCCTCCTTTGTGTTGGAAACATATTTAATGTGCATTCTTAGTTATGACCTTCAGAATAATGGAACATCTGTCAATGGTCATCTAGTTAGACCAGAACTTCTTCAAGTATCTGTTATGGCTGAGGATGAATTTTCCCGTCTTAAAAACTAGAAAGAAACTTCATGTGTACATGCTTATTCTAGTTTATATGTTTTTGACTTATGCGTGCTGCTTCCTTCCCCCTTTTCCTATGACAGCATCCTCTGTGCACTTTACTCGCTTTTGATTCGTCTCAAAATGCAATTCCTGTTGCTTGGGTCATTGCATCCTCATTTCTGAGTCAAGATATGCAGAAATGGGTTAGGTCACTAACTGAGAAAGTCAGAACCAAGGATCACAAGTGGAAACCAAACTCCTTTTTAGTGGATGATCCTTCCTTGGATGTTTCTGTTGTAAGGTAAAATCTTAAACAGATTACTCAAGTTAATCTGCATGAGTTTGACTTAAAAAGTGGTATCAATTCGATGATTCTCTGTATTTTCAGAGAAGCTTTCCAGTGTTGGGTTGTATTTTGTGTTTGGCGTGGTCGCCGTGCTTTGATAAGAAGCATCTTTAAGAAATGCTGTAACATTGATGTGCAGAAAGATATGATTAAGCACTTGGGGTGTATTTTATTTTCTGGAAGAAGTGGACCAATAGTAGCAGATGCTGTTGAAGAGTTCATGCATGTTTATGTGGACCAAAGTATATTTATGGAATATTTCAAAAGGAAATGGGTGCCTTGTATAGGTGTGTGTCTCTTTTATGCTTGACCATATTTTGTATAGAGCACATCCTTTCATTTGCTGCAAAGAATCTCTTAGTGTTGTCTTAACTCTTATAATCATTCCATTATCAAAATATGTTCTCTTATCCATTTATATGCTACCAGTATTATGAGCTTTCCTTTCATACAATCGATCAAATTGGAGTAGATGAGCTCATGGTTTGTTCAACTTTAGTCTAAGCATGATGAATCAGCATTCTTCAATAGCATATATTATTACTGGAATGACTGAACTGCTCTGATAGTTGTTATAGGTGTTGCTTATAAAGTAAGGTTATGGCCTTTCAAACTACAAAGTTTCGCCATTTCTCGGACTTATTTTTCAAGCTTTATTGTTCCAGATTTATGGGTTAATTCCTTAAGGTCTCTCCCTGTGGCTAGTATGGAGCTCCTGGCTGCAATTGAATCCTATCACCTAAGGCTTAAATCTAAGTTGTTCAATGAGCAAGATGTGAACTCCACTCGAAGAATTGACTGGTTGGTCCACATACTGACAACTGAATTACTCTCCTTATATTGGTTAGATCAATACAGTCTAGAGACTGGATTCTTTGCAAATGTGAGAGATGAGTCTTTTTTAAAAAATGCTTGGAATCAGGGTCTGATCATACCGGATAATGATGTGATATTGGATGAGCAAAATCTCCAAGTTGCAAAAGTCATTTCTCAAACCAACAGAAGTTTGGTGTACACAATCCATAGTCCTGGTTCTGAGTTCTCCCTCTGCGACTGCCCCTGCTCAAGGCTAGGTAATGTTTGCAAGCATGTTATCAAGGTGGCAATCCTATGTAAACAGAGACAAGTTGCAAGGCCATTACTAACATCTCAAATTTATCGACGGACCTTGCTTACCCTTCTACAGAATCCTCCTGATGACCCTCTAGTTCTTGAGCATGCAATTTTGCATGCAACAAATTTGCAACAGGACATCAGAAGTTTGGAAGAATTGTCAAAAAATGGGCTACTTCAGCCTTTAAATTCAGACATGTACCCTTCAATAGGATAGAGTCTCCTTTTCTGAAGTCCTCGTTGATTGGACCGATGGAAAAAAGATTGGTTAACCGCATTCAGGCTGAAGCATTTGTTGTCCAACAAAGGTGTCTCCAATCTGACTCTGAGCTGATCTGATTAGCAATGAGAGTTCAGTAATTTGGACTAGTATGCTTTGGATGGTTTTCAGATCTTTCATTATGTAAATCTCATGTGGAGGTAATTCTTTTTCCATAAATGCTGTAATTTAACTTATGAGTTCTATAGCTTTGTTGTTTGTTAAGTACAAAGGACACATAGTAAGCCAGAAGAAAAGTTGTAAGCAAGTTTTTCAATTTCCAAATTCAGCTTTCAACTCCTCTTTCATATCTTGATGACTTTATTTCGTAAGTGTCTGTTTGCGTAGTATTAGGATTTTCCTTTCCACCGTAGCTGGATTTTTTTTTTAATGCTAAAGACATCTGACTATTTTGCTTGGGGACGTGAACCGTGGGATCCATGCTTGCATATCTAGTATTATTTGTCTGCCTTGCAAGTTTGTAAATGGTAGTAGCTCTTCAGATATTCGAAAACTTACAGAAAAGCTGCTTCAACGACATCTAACCATTCATGTTCTGCAGCACGGGCATAATTTGTCGATTGGACAACTTTGAAAACATAAAACTAGTCATTGTGCAGTATTAGTATTACGATCAAGACGGATCAGCAATCTCGCTTATTCATGTAACTATGTTGCGGATTAAAACGAAAATATAGTATCGCAAGAGATTCAAAAATGGAAGGATTGTAAACATGATGTCGTTTTATTTTTTATTTTTTTTGAAAAACAGGAATATTGAATAAAGCCTTAAAAGGCTGCCAACACGATTGAAACAAGGTTTCACAAAAGGCCATCAGGGCCCAGGAAAAGACAACACCAATCACTGAAAGTCAATCTGCTGGATATGATCTTAGATGACATAATGGGATACTGCAAAGCAAACTAAAATGTTCCACTACTTGGTAACAGCAGTGGACATTTGGAATATGTGAAAGCTGATCCTGTGGAACACTTGCCTACAAAAAAGTTATCTGCCTTGATTTGTTTTGTAGAAAATGCGCTTGTTTCTCCCATCCTAAATAGATTTAACTAGATAGAATAGGAATACATACTAACACCATATGTTTACTTAATTTTTGTGTCATATCTGAACTCCACTGATCAATATGCTGGAGGATTCTTAAGACTGCATCTTTCCAATATCATTCTCCAGTGTGCATTTGTAAACTGGCATTTAAAAAAACAAATCTGATACACTCTCCTGTGCCTTCTTACGCAAAACACGTCAATTTGGGAGCTATATATTTGTTGTGTCTATCAATGATTGGAAGTTTATCTTTGATAGCCCTTTATAATGTCATGGATGCTCGATGTAGCATGTGTTGCTCCATCTAAATGATCCAAAGTTTAAAACGCAGAGAAAAAATATTAACAATATAAAGATTTACAAAAGGAAAGTCATTTAAGGTTAAGTAATCATTATAAATTTGATCATTTAGATGGAGGAAGATAAATATTTAAAAATTAAATATGAAGGATTAAAAATAGATACTGATATGGCTGAAATTCAAAAAATGATAGAATACTATGGTACAATTATTCTTTTGAATATAACAAAATTACAAGAGAAAATTATTAGTATACATAATTTGCTAAAAATGATAAATCAAAAAGAAACAGGTAATAGTACTAGTAGAAATCCAATAGAAAACAAATATTTGATTTAATCCTGCAAATGAAAATACCCCCTAATCATAGATAAATGGAATTTTTTTTACCAAGATCTGATTCTGAGATAGAAGAATTAAACAAACAGATAGAAAAATTAAATTTAGAAACTTTAATTCATATTAAACTAGATACTTGTAAACAAGAAGTTCATTTAAATCCTAATATAAGTGATATCCTTATGTTGAGTTTGGTTGATGTCTCCGCGGGTGGAGGCAGATAACAAAACACAAAAATTCTGTGCCCAGCAATGTTTGGTTGCTGACACTGCCCATTTTTGTTCCGACGCCAGCTCACAAAAACACAAATTTTTTGTTCCTTCCAAAACCGTGACACAACTTTCTTGTGCCTGTCACAGAAACAAAAAACGAGGGCTGTTGGACAAAAATACCCCCATATTATTACTAATATTCCACACATGCCCAAGTGTATAAATAGCAAAAAAAGAGACCATTCTTCTCATTTCTTCACCAGACATTTTCTCTCTACTACTAGCACGTTCTTCTATTCGTCTCTCTAGCAAGAAACCGGATCTTTCTCTTTTCTAATCGGCATCCAAAGGTGAGTTCTTCAATTTATTTTTTTTGCTATTTTCATGTTTGTCAACTTGAAATCTACATGATCCATGTCATTTTCTTCAATTTTCAATTTTGGGGGTGTCACAATAAACCCTAATTTTAACAATCGAAGTTTTTCTGTTTTGTGTTTTGTGTTTTGTGTTTTGTGTTTTGTGTTTTGTGTTTTGAGTTTTGAGTTTCTTTGTTTATTTGTGTTTCAAATTTTTGTATGCTTTGTTTTTTGTATTTTTTGTTTTGACTTTTTGATTATTTTTGTGTTTGTGTATTCGTTTTTTTCTAATTTTTATTTTGGAATATTTCTTCTTTTATTAATTTTGACTCAGTTTTTTAATATTTATTTCTGCTTATGTGTTTTGTGTTTTTATTTTTTTTTACTATCTGTGATTTGAAATTTTTTTATTATTTATGTTTCAATTTTTTTATTTTACATGTTTTGTTTTGGGTGATGAGGATATCCAAGGTTTATGATCATTATATTTTTTAATCTTTGTAGACATTTTTTATTTACAAAAATGGATAACAAGGATCATGATGCTATGTTTAAGTGTCTGAGTTTGTTTGAGCTTTGGAATGGGGAATTGGATTTTATGAGAATGGCCATGTTGCTATGGTTGTATGTATACACAAAAAAATTGAGTAAGAGTGAAAATGCTATAGGTAGTAGGGCATTGACAGTCCCAACTAGGCAAGCTAATATAGATAGGATTTTGAATGAGGGTGATAGGAATAGCCAGTGAGATTTAAGGATGGACTTAAATGCATTTACATTGTTATATCAAATGCTTCAAATCCATGGTGGGTTGAGGAATAACGGCCATGTGCCTATTGAAGAAAAAGTTTTAATTTCCTAAGAATATTAGCACAAAATGAATCTAATAGAGTAGTACAAGTTAGGTTTATGAGGTCAAGAGAAACAATAAGTAGGGTCTTTCATAGCGTGTTGAAGGCTGTACTAAAGCTTCAACATCTTGTTAGAGTAGTGTCTTAAAGACAATCGCTTTTAATGCGTTTTGTACAAAGCTACGTACAGTCTTTATCAGGAAATATAGAAAGGCTTATTTCATTAATTTGGTGTTCATTATTATGAATTCATAGATATTGATCTATAAACAAATTAATGAAGTCCATGATAT
>JAOSBL010000008.1:18349310-18376453 GCA_027568915.1 Erythroxylum roraimae
CCGATCTAGCCTTAAGTTTCCTCATTCAATGGAATGCCTTACAACCCACAACTCTTATAGTCATACCTATCTTAATGACCTTTTCAAATACTTTAACATTAGACAGAAAATTATAAAATCTAAAAGGAGCCTTAGGAAGAAGAGAAGAGCTGAGATTCAATACTTCGATTATGGAAGTCTAAGCATAGTGGAGGACCAAAATTTGCAAAGGAATTCAGGAATTACTTCAACCAACAATCATTTACTAGAGCTCTATTGAACTTCTTTTTAATAAACCAATCACGTTATTGTTTATAGTTCTAAGAAAAGAAATGCCCTGCAAAGGATAAGTCCCATACCTATTATTGTCAACCACTAGGCTTAACTCATTTTTTATAGTTTTGTAATTAACTAGACTCCTCTATTTCATTATAATGCAACACACAGTTCATATCATTAATGATTATCTAGGACCTATGAGTTCTTATATTAATTACCCTAAGTTCATCCAATATTTTCAGCTTTTGAAAAACTATATTTGTAACATAAATGAATAATAATTCAAAAGGACTATAAAACCATTCTAAATAGCTTGTAAAATGTATCATCTGGTCAGTAAAAACTAGATTTGAGATCTTAATCAATGATGCATTGAAAACAAACACTATTATGCTGAGTGGTTTGAGATAATAGGCCATTACATACCTAAAAATCTCAAGCTATCTAGTAGCTTGTTAACCTTTATTTTAGTTTCCAAAAGTCCTAAAATTATAGTCTTTTTTTCTAGGATTAATTATTTTACATATTGTTGTTTAAAAGGGTTGTTTAACTCTCTTACATTCCAAACTAAATTGGACATATAACATAAATATTGATTACCTCTAAGCCTAATTTTACATGTCTTTCTACTAGATCTTCTCCTGGATAAGGGCAAGGGGACAACCAATATGTTTTCCTAGTCAGAAGAATCACCAACCCACTCAACTTCCCGGTTATGAATAATAAGAGCCTCTTTCTTCTCCATAGGCTCATTTCTCTGCTCTTCATTAAACTACAATGTATCTTCTAAATTGGGACTCTATAAGGTGGCATTCAGTACTTCAAGTTCCTTTTCCTAGTTTGGGCTTAAGGTCCCATCAGAAATTAATACCACTTTAGGTCTCTCAGACTCCTCAGGATTATATTGAGTGAGGGTAAGGGTCGTATCCACATCCACTAGAGATTTGATATTCTCATCAATCTCCATAAGCTCCTAATGTAGTTTATGTGGAAAAAGATCTTGTAAGCCTCAATATCTTCATGTAAAAGGAAGGTTTCTAGGTACAAGACAAAAGGATTTCAAATTAACTTTATAATTTGTAGTGCTTTTGGAAACTCTTCACTTCTCTTCACTTCAAAACAATCCTAGCGTAGCCCAATATATCTAGTTTCGCAATTTGGCAATCTAAGCAAACCAGTCAACCTAAAGAACTAGTAAGATAGCTAAGCCCTTCCATCATTCAAGATTCTAATGGTTTATTGTGGAAGTTATCCCGTAATAGAATTGCTTCAATTTTTACACTTATCCAATTACATTCCAAGGCATCACTTGTACAAAAACAAAAGGTTGACCCTTAATATGTCATGACCCGTGCTCCATTATTTGAACCAAAATAGTGTCTTTAGAGAATCTAAAAGTTAAAACATCATCTTTAGTGAGCATAGTTTTCTCTAAACCTTGTTTACTCCAATTGGAGGAGGCCTAATATTATACTTCAAAAAAAGAAGGCTTTTTCCCTAGAAAATAACCTACTAGTTAGGAAGACCAGGTGATAGCACTGCTTTGAAGAACCTTAATCAGGTGGTAATGTCTCCATTTACCTAAAAAACTTAAAGTATGTAAGTTTGACTCTGGATATGTTTATTGCCATCAGTTTGCTCCAAGTTTTTGTTATGATCAAAAGGGTAATCCTTAGTTCTCACCCTGAAATATTAGTCTTATCCTTATCTAGGCCCTAAGTGTGAGGGCTACCTTCAATGTTGGTAGATGCAGATCTAGCCTTCACCAATGGTCGAGAAAGTATGAAATCTTCTTCATTCATACATAAAACTCTAGTTGGGAACTTAAATGAGGACCTAGGAATAGAAGTAAAAGCAAAAGTTCTGATAGGACGTTGGTGGGTGACAGGGAGTTCTAGAAAAGGAAGGAGTAGGAAGAGACCCACGAAAGTAATATGGGTAGATATACTAGAGTCCAATGAAGAAAATAGGTCCTTATTAGTGTGAACTAGATTCTTATTAGGCTTGTAACAGGGAAGCCTAATAAGGTTTCTATAAATAGTTGCCAAGGTCTATTTTTGCTTACTTAAGTAAGTTTATGGATATTCAATTTCTCTCACTTGTTAAAAGGTCTATGCGTTAAGAAAGGCACAAAAAATATTAATGGCATAAAGTTATACAATTTTTGTTAAAGTTGATTGGCAGTTGCAATATCTAATTCATCTGCAAAGGAGCTTGTTCAAACCATCCAACAACTTGCTTGAGTTGTTTAGTAGCTTGTTCATTAGTAAATAAATAGCAAAACATTTAATTTTCTATATTCATTTGCTTATACAAGTTCATGGTTGATCCTAGTCCGATCACTAAAGATCATATTATTTCTAACAATGTATTCACTTGAATAAAGTGTTTGACAAATTTTCAACTATGAAATTATTCTAGACTTACTTAATCCATCTCCTTTTTTTAATGCCTTTTAGCTGCTAGATAACTTTTAATAATTAATTTTTATTAAAAAAATCCAATTCACTCTTCTCTTTAAGTGTTTATTAGAATTTTAAAAAAAAATCCCTTTCTACCATCACATAAGTTACACAAGTCTAAGCTTATTGAATACCTAATTTCAAATTACAGAATTTTATAACAAAATTATGCTAATTGTTGTAAATGAAAAAGTAGATGCAAGTTTAGCATTAATATGGATGTTAGAAAATTAATGTTAAACATTAGATTAATTAAGTTATTATTTGAATTCAGAAGTTGGCTATTTGATAAAGTAATGGACTAATAAATAGTTGGCGATCCAACTTTCCTAAGTTGGTAATCCAACTTCCTTAAGGCTCTATGGCGACAACGAGGACCGGGTCTGGACATTTATTGTTACAATCACACTGAAGAAATTGGCAGGACTGATCCTTTTAGGCACAGCAAAGATAATTACAAGGATTATTCAAACTTCCATAGGGGCAGTCCATCACCTACGAGGTAACACCAGAAGCACCATCAGCCATTGAATCATGTTTCATCCACCTAACCCGCCGGGAAGGTTTCACTCCAATCTTGGCAAGGTAAGTTGAAGTTCAGATTTTACATTATTGTGTTGCATCACCTAGGCTTGAGAATTTGTTTAGCTGAGGTAACCATATTTCTGGTAATTTGCTTTCTTCCGTGTGGACTTGGTTAGAGAATAGGAGATCTGATTTGTTATTAGTCGAGGTAGGCAAGTAGCTTCCAAAAGTTATATTTGTTGGCCCCCCTTGAGTTTCACGGTCATTGCTTTCGGATAGGATGGTGGGATAGATTCTTATGAATTAGCAGTTTGTGTCCTCAGAGGCATTGGTTGAGTGGACTCTACTTTGTACATATCTTTTGATTTTATAAATTCTTCTGAATTACCAAAAACAATTCTATTATTATAAAATCATTTGATTATCATTGATCACTTTAAAATAATATTTCACTACTATCTTTTTTCCTTTATTACATAATTCTATTTTTTTCTTTTATTACTGATTCGATCTATTCTCTTGTAATGTTTAGGAATGACATCATGTTTTGTATTGCATATAAGTTTTAAAGATATTTTTATAACTTGACTAATATTTCTTTCTAAGTCGGATATTTAATTTGTACAATAACTTAGGAGGTAGTTTTAGGCTATCAAAGTAACGACATTTAACGTTAAGAATTCTTTTAAACTTAGAAAATATAACTTTTTCTAAAGGTTAAATAATATTCAATAATGAACAAGAGCTACAATGTTTTAGAAGGAACACCTAATAATAGGCTTGTAACTCAAAAACACGAATGAAGCACTAAAGAACACTAAAACTCCACCCAAGCATATTCTGCTTCCAAGATACCCTTTTTTGTTCTAATATATGGCTGCCAGTATTTACATTAATCCTCCTGGCCTCATCAATTCTCAGGTTACAACTTCAAGCATCTCTGCCTAAAATTGGTTGCTCTCTTATTCATTGTTCGAGTTGAACTAGCAACTATTTTTGAATCCTTCTCCTCTCAACCACTTTAAACATTTTTCATTTCTATGTTTCCGTATATTATATATACAAGAACCAAAGGCCACAACATATACTGCCATATCCCCTTTTGGTGTATTCCTCGGGGAGCTCAGCCATTCCATAAACTCCAGACAATTTATTCGAGCCTTTTCACGTTGATAATGCTCTAGTATTTGTCTCCAGATCGTCCGGGACAATGCACAGTTGAAAAACAAATGAACCAGAGTTGATATCTATTGGTCATGGTTTTCATAGTGCCAAGTCTGTTCTTAACTATCAGCCACATAAGGAAGACAACCTTAGGTAGCAGATTTGTATTCCAGATTATCTCAGACCACTCAGGCTTTTGGCCCCTCATTCTAAGGATCTCTTTGTAAATTTTCTTGAAGGGTGAGCACTCCAAACATATTGGTCTGCACGCTTTATATTTAGATCATATCTCGGTAGAATATATCTAAGTTTTCCACAATTCATGTTTTAACGTTTGAATTGATGGGGTATCTCTCCAGCATCCTAGTCATAAGCTTGAGTGTTGTACAAAATTCCTACTCCAGTTATCAAAATATAGAGAAGTTATTCTCCCCACTTCCCACTAAGCATTTAAAATGACCTGCTGTTCTTCAGTTTGGTCATAAACCAAGAAAAAGAATACCTGTGCTAGATCTTTCATGTAGTTTTACCCTTCAAAAAATATAAATGAACCCGTCTTTTCCATAAAGACTCCTTGCCATCCATCAATCTCGACAATCTCTTAACCATGTATTGTAAACACAATTGCTAAGGTTTATAAGAATAGTTCCCAACCACCCCTTGGTTCTTGGTTTGCAAACTTCACTCGAAGCCACCTTAGCATTGCACTTGCTGATACGCCTACCTGATAAATGGAACTGAAACAAGATGTATACACACAAAAATAAGGCAAAAGAAAACTTGGAAATCCTGATCAATTGTATTTCAAAGCCCCAAAAAGACGAGTCCATCGAACTCTTACTTTCTGTATTTTTAATTTTGAGATGGAGAGTTCACTTCAATAACAAGAAAAATTATCTACTCTTAATGTTATTTGTTCTTATTGTGTTTATATCTTGTATCAACTTCTCCTGTGCTGTCACACGCCTTACTACTACTCATATTTCCAGTCAACACGCTTACACAAAAGTGTTTGAAAAGAAAAAAGAAACTGGAACTGTATTTTGATTTTACTTGTACAATCCTTCTTTGTACTCTACTCCAATTCAGATTGCACTCAATTTTTTTTGCATATGGATAATGAAAGACAAATTGACAAGTCATATGTTAAACTTGACTAGAAGACATTAGTAATTGATGTTAAAATTAATCACTCGTTACGATTGCTCTATTTCTATCATATATTTATGTTGCCCCGTCATTTATTCATCTTACAAGAAATGTACACGTTATCATGAGATGGGTTGGATGACCTGAACTAAAAGTACAAAAAGATCACTAAGTCTGCAATATAATATAATATAATTTCGAAAAGCAAGCCTTTTGAATTTGCCATTTGCCATTTGTTTGTTGTAAGGAAAGGATAGGTACGAGCGGGCCTATCATAAGATTAAGATGTAACAAAAATGGAATACCCATCTCAATCTCAATGGCCGACCATTACACGTGTCATCCTCTTACAACTGCATGCCAGCCATAACCTCCATCACTTATCTACTACATATTTTTAAATTTTCCCTAATCTAATTCCTACAGAAAGAAACCTGTCAACATCAAAAGCAGTCGGTCGCAATAAGTTATCGAAGTATCTGGAATGACCAACTTCTCACCTGCCCTATAAATACCGAACCGGCCGGCCTTATGATGAGCGCGGGTTTTAATCGAAGACATAAACTGATTCAAGCCCAGAGGATTTGTTCTTGCGATTCGTATTCCCCGTCGTCTCTGCATCTGCAGATTGAAGAAAGTTCGTTATCGCATTAAAATTTTTCCTTACTGTGACTAACTTTTCTAGGAATCCCTCTCTCTCTGTTTGGTTGGTACTGCCTTTTTTGTACTTAAAATCTTTGATTCTCTGTAGCTTACACGCATTGTTAGGTAATGTCACCCATTGAATGGCGTTTTTATTATTCTTTTGTTAATTGTGTTCTTGCATAGTCGCTGAGAAAACTGAAATTTTGATTTTTAAAAACTTTTTTAGTCTAGTTTTGGTTTTCTTAGGAACTATGATGGAAGTTTTTCACGATTGTTTTTATCCTTAGTTTAGATGTCTGGAAAAGGGACAGAATTAGGAATTTTGTGATCATAACTTCCTTTGTTATGTGGACGTGATTTGTGATTAATCTTAGTGGTCATATATGATTGATTTCATCTTGTTGTGGTTCTGGTGTTCATTTGTCTGATTGTACTTGCTATGAAGTTAATGAGATTCGTAATAGACTCTCTCTTAGCTTGAAATGCCTTTTTTGGGGATGAATGATTCGTATATGTGTTCCCATAATTGTTTCAACAGCTACGGAGTGTAGTAATCTTGACGAATTTTAGACATTATTTATCTTGGCGATGACCGTAGAGTTTGTTGTATGTTTAATGGGAGTTCTCTGAGCACGTGAGAAAAGGTTCCTCTGGTCGATTTGATTAGTTGTGAGAAGTCTGGTAGGTTAAACTCGTATTTCACAGCTGAACCCGGGCAGCTAAATGGCTGATCACGTTCCAAACGGTCGGTTCAGGGATGAGGGGAACTCTCTTCCTTTTAACAAATATTCTATTGGGCAGTGATTACACAAAGATGCTTCTCTCATATGTGTGGAGAATGGACGATGGCAACAATGGACTGTCCAGAGACTTTGTTAGCTTTTGCAGGGAGGGTATCCATGTAGCTTCTGGCTTAGGGGTTTTGCATGTGAGATACACCCATTTTATCTGTTGCATGGTTGCACCTATACCATTGTTGTGCTGGACGTTCTAGGTGGTTCAGTGCTTTACAATGTTAATGCACTACGCTTCACAGATGTCTTCCATCACCAGGACTCCGAATCATGTGATCGTTTCTGTCTCCTGCAATGATAATTTTGTCATGCAACCATGAGGATTTAATAACTACTTAAAGAGAACGAGTTCATTTCTCCCCACTGTTTGAACCTGATCTTGCCATGTATTTCCCTTATCGGCCTTATGAACGCCAACATTCAAGCTTATTTACTTTTCAAAGCTGGAGATTAATTATTGGTTGGATGGAGAAGAATAGGTTTTCACAATTTTCAGTTATTGGTTTTCTAAACTTTATTGGTGCTCAAATCTGATGAAGTCAAAATCCTCCTCTGTTACATACAGAGAGCAGCCCTTTTGAGGAAGTTGGAAATGGGTGAAGAGTGGTTCCCTTTGGTGGCAGGGATTGTAACGTTATGAAATTTCTTAATAGTATTAAATCAAGGTAGATATTTGGAGATTGAATTAAGTTTCATCCGACCCATCAATCCTGATTTAGAACGTCTCAATTTCTAAGTCAGATTACGGAGAGGTGAACTGGTTCAGAGTTTTGTAATGAGGTAGGCTTGTCCTTGATGGACAACTGAAATACTCATTGCTGCTATCAGTTAAAATTCTTTCATATGTTTGCTGCTTTCAGATTTCATTTGATCATGTGATGTGTTGATTCTACCATAGGTTCGGACATCTATTGTTCATGTATCGAATTCTTGGACTTTGGTTCCAGAAACTTCAAAGAATCAAGCGATCATGTAATGCTATTCTTTCTATCAACAGCTGAAGTATCTGGAGTTCTCAGTTCTGGATACAACTACCTTTGGGATAGTTACTGTTTTGATGGTCTGCTCTTGATGTATTGCTGATTGGAATATGGAGCTGTTCAGAGTTCTTCGATTTTGTTGTTGCTGATTTCAGTTGGTCTCGTGGCAGTATAGGAGAAAGCAACTATCTGATGGGGTGTTTGCTTAGCTTGGTCTGGCTACTACTATGCCTCTTGAAGGTTCTAAATCTTTTCTAAATGTTTTCATTTATGCAGGTAATTCCAGATAGTTACAAGGATTCTCTCCATACCACTCAAATGCGAGAAGTAGAATTAAACAGGGTAGAGGTTTGTGAAGCTGGTTACAAAACGTCTCAAGATATGGCCTACATAGGGGAAAAAACAAATGGTATGGGCTGGCATTCATCTCCAAATGAAGAACATATCTTTAGAAAAAGATCAACCCATACACAAACAATTAAGATGCCAGATGAAGGATGTATGGTTTACGGGTAAAGTTCTTACCTGATGCTTATACTTTATTAGAGATTTTGGAAGTAAATGTTAATTAGTATTACATTTCCTTGAAGATGTGCACATTACCGTCGAAGATGTCGCATTAGAGCTCCTTGTTGCAATGAGATCTTTGATTGTCGTCACTGCCACAATGAGGAAAAGGTTTGTTCTTTTCATGTGGTTTTAAACGTAATTTTTCTCCAAGTTACACAAATTTTACCCCTGGTTATGATTACCTCGTAACACCCCTAATTAATGGAAGTGGCGTAGAACCACCTATAATCCTTTTTGTTTATTATCAATTTTATGATTCTCCTAAGCATCTTTCTGGTGATGCTCAGAACAATATTAATGTTGACCAAAAACATAGACATGACATGCCACGACACCAAGTCAGTCAAGTAAGTTGTGCTTGTTCCTTTTTCTATATGTAGATGTGTCTTCATGACCGATATTCATTAGTTCTAAAATGGAATATTTCTTTGGTTTCTCCAGGTTATATGTTCAATCTGTGGCACAGAGCAAGAGGTGTGTTGATTTTTTGTATTGCTACTGTTTTGAGTTTTTGTTTTTGGTGATGAAACTTTGGGATGACTTGGAGTCATGACCAATATATAAGCTTGTGTACCTGAACTTTGATTCCCATTACATTTCTTGTTCTAAAGATTACTGTTGAGGTTATATGTTGTACAAGTCTAATGTCTATTGTTTTTCTGGCCAGGCTTGGCAAGTCTGCATTAACTGTGGTGTTTGTATGGGGATGTACTTCTGCAAAATTTGCAAGCTGTATGATGACGACGTATGTGGTTGACTAGTTTCATTTCTTAATTTATTTAGTTTTAACTAGGACGTCTTTTTGAGGATCTGCCCCACATGCAATGTGATACTATTTTCTGTTAGATGGAGTGTATTTTCTTATATTTTTGGTTTTTGGATCAATATAATAATTTAGTTTTTGTGGGTCAACTTTTTTGCAGACCTCAAAGCGACAGTTTCATTGTGATGGCTGTGGCATTTGCAGGTATGCTTATTGAAGCCCTGTTTTGTTCGTCTTGAAAATGATTGATGGTAAAACAAGGTTCCTAGAATGTACCTTTATTTGTGTCTATAGTAGGGTAACACTATTCTATCCTATTGTTAAGGAAAGTCCCATCTTTTCACAAAAATTGACATGAATTTGCTGTATACCTATAAATGATAGAAAAGATGTGATCGTTTTATTAGGCAAGGATTGATTGATAGTACACACATATGTCGTTGATTTCTTGTTTACCATTTTGAGTAGAAACTATAGGATTTATCTCTTACTTCCAAATATGTTTATTCCCATCTTTCATTAACACGTTACCTGGAATGTGTGAATGTTCTTTTGCAGAATTGGAGGGCGTGAGAATTTCTTCCATTGTGACAAGTGTGGTGAGTCATTTATGTTTTGTGTTCATTCCAAGTGTCTTTTGTTCCATTCTCTCCCTCCGTCTCTCCCCTTTTTGGGTGAAAAATTTATGGGTTTTTTGACCAATCTAATCATGTGATTATAAATTCCGACTAACATGGGATCTGTCCCTGCTATTTTGATGTTTTTTGAAGGCTGCTGTTACTCGATTCTTCTCAAAAACAGCCACCCCTGTGTTGAGGGAGCCATGCATCATGATTGTCCGGTTTGTTTTGAGGTTGCAACTTAATGCTCCTCTGTTGACGAGTATTCAGTTTTATGAACTTATTTAGTTTGTGACTAACCGTTGTTGTGATGATGCTCTGGTAGTTTTTATTCGAGTCCAGACATGATGTAACAGTCATGCCATGTGGGCACACAATTCACAAGAACTGCTTAAAAGAGATGAGGGAACATTATCAGTAAGCACTCGTGTAACTATTACTATTTCTATCTACAGATATAATTTTGAGGGGATAAAGTTTCTATTTTGATTACTTATCTACAGATAGATATAATTTTGAGTGGATAAAGTTTCTATTTTGATTACTTAAATAGGTATGCTTGCCCGCTCTGTTCAAAGTCAGTCTGTGATATGTCCAAGGTGTGGGAAAAATTGGACACGGAGATTGCAGCTCTACCAATGCCAGAATCTTACCAGAGTAAGATGGTATAAGATTATCTCCCTCTTTTTAAGGTATGTTCTTTGCTACAAGGATATGACATTCTTTTGCTGTTAAATCTGATGTGATTTTGTTACACAACCGTCTCAGGTTTGGATTCTTTGTAATGATTGCGGAAAGACAAGTGAAGTCCAATTCCATGTTGTGGCTCAGAAGTGTTTGAATTGCAAGTCATACAACACTCGTCGAACTAGGGGCTGAGATGTGAGATAAAGTCTTCTGCAATGGGTTCACTACAAACGTGTAGATCATTGCAAGTCATACAAAACTCGTCAAACTACGGGCTGGGATGTGCAGTAAAATCTTCTTGCACTAGAAACGTGAAGTACTTAGCGGAGCAATCATGAACTCAAGCAAGCTATCCTTAGGCAAATAAATTGGATGGATGGATGGATGGACTTGTGTTGTCATGAGCCAAGTGGCGCGCGTTTGGCAGCTTCATGCTGCAAGAAGTCGCGGAAGTGTTTTTTTTTTTTTTTCCTTGGGGTGGGAGGCAAGTAATGCGTCAAGGTCAAAAGTTGTTTCGAACAATATTTGCCTTTTGACTTTAAAGCTCTCTTCTGAACTCGTTAGTGTTTTAGAGGAACAAATTTATAGAACAGGCTTTTGGTATGATGCAAACAAAGTAAGGGCTAATTGTGCATTATGCTGATGGCTACGGATTTGGTATGTGTTAAAAGGAAACGGGCAGGAAGCAAGCAGATCCGATAGTTAATAAGTTTGGCTGCGTACATTGAGATGAGCTCTAGCTTGGGGCTAATTGTTAAATTTTGGCCTAAACGTTTTAAGATTTGATTAATATAGGATCAAACATTTAAATATGTTCAATTAAGGTCTAAAGATTATCCATTTTGTTGAATGTTAGGTTATTTTAGACAGATGTTTTATGTGATATTTTTCTTACTGTTCTCCTTTTTTACTGAAATCTTTCTGTTTCTCTTTTTCTTTTTCTTCTTCGAATCAGTCTCTGTTCTCTTTTGCTCTTGCAAAGTCTATCAACAAGTTGTCCCTTAATCTTCGTGGTACTAGAAATTACTTTCACCAACAGTTATTGACTCAAGTTTGGAAAAAAAAAAAGCAAATCACAAAAAATCTACACTAAACAAACTCCTGAGAATTTGGTCAGATCATATTATTATTCTGCTCTTTCTGTACCTCTTTTTACATTTCACTCTTCCAAAATGTAGAATGCAGATACTTTAACTGAAAAGTGGTTCAGTTGCTGACCATCTTATACATGAGGTTATGCATGCTAAAAATTCAGTCGTATAACCATCCAAGGGGTGACCTCACTCAACTAAAGAATCATTTAGTGCATACTAAATGTTTAGGAAGATTGTTCCAGTCGTACAAAATACTTACCAGGATCAATTCCGTCAGTATTTGGGGCTTCCAGTATAGGAGCCAGTATTGTGACATTCCTAATAGTAATATTCTTGCAATCATATGGATGAAGTGTCCAAAATGGAGAATAATAACGTAATGTTGTATTGAAAATCAGGATGTCACTAGAACACATTATCTGTACAAGAGGACCCTTGGTATGGCTAAAAAACTTTTGACGATACTTCTTCCACGATGTTTGACCCTATCCATTTATGGTACCATTGTGACCTGTTGAGGGGAAATGAGAACAGACTCGGATCCATTAAGCAGTTAAGCCATTTAATAGTTAAAGGTTGGTAAAACTTTGTTATCATAATGACATTAACACTGACGTCTTCTATCCCAAAATTATAATTAAACAAATAGGAAAAATTGGCGTGCTATAAATTCGAACTGCTAGTTGACTGCATGGCTAAAAAGGAAGTTCCAAACCCATATACGCAATGCTCCAATATGTGATCAATAAACTACTAAATAATCTTCTTACTACATAATTATTTTCCCAAATGATTAATAAATCAAGGATTCATTGGAAGACTACTTCTAACACTTGTTTAATAGGGGCTTGAAAGTCGCTCACAAATTTTCTTGGATATTTTTTTCAATGTTAATGAACTGTAATGGACATAAAGATAATACAATTCTCTAATACGCACCGAATATGTTAAACCTAGTGTTAGACAGAGGCATACCAATACTAAGTGCATGAAATTTCCCTAGTAGGTCTCAACAATTGGTGTCACATGAGAGAGCTATTTGCAGTTTCCTTTTATTAGCAAGTTAACATTTCACATTCTTCTGTTTGATTTGAACCACTTCTCTTATCTACTTAGGAACATATTCTGAACCGTCTTCATGATTTCTCACTTAATTTCTCCATCTCTAATCTTTATGCATTGTTTCCACCAAATATGAAGGGTAAATAGGAGGTCTAGAATATAATTTTCAGACTCATGTAATAGTTAGGCCATAAACTAGGTCTAAAGCATATGTTTGGACTAGGACCAACTTAAGACCAATACTATTCTCAAGTTTATTGATATCCAAATAATCATCATCCAAGAAACCAACAAAATTAGTACATCGTACCATTCATTTTCTTACTTGAAGAGTTCCCAAACGTGCTGAGTGACCTATTATTACAACATCTTTGAGATTTTGGCCATGGATTAAACTACCATATTGGATGTTCTCTTCCATATCCATCAGTGAAAGATGAAAATTTCCAGTAAACCCTTCATTACAACCAAGAAAGCAACAAAGTAAATCCTCTAATCAACCTCATTATCTTGAAGAACTACTACTCATAGAACTACTACTCATTCTCAAGTACTCCTAGTTGATGTCTTCCAAAACGTAGTACAAATTGCAGAAGGAGAAATGGCCTTTGGGAAGAACACAGACTAATTTGAAGAAGAAGTAGAAGAAGAAGAGAGAAGAGAGAAGAGAGAAGGATTTCAGTAAAAAAATGAGAATAGTGAGAAAGGTAAAAGGCAATTTGTTAAATAATAAAAAAGAAATTAGATAATTTGAAAATTAACAAATTCAATATCAGTCATAATGAAAATGTCATATAGAACACCTCATTCAGACTTAACGGCGAGTGTATGATACTGTCAGATTTTCGTCCAAAATAGTCTAACAGTAAGCAGAATCGATAACATTTGGATCTTTGTTGAGCATATTAAAATGTTTGGCTCCAAATTGATCAAATTCGAAAACGTTTGACCCAAAATTGGGCATTTAGCCTCTAGTTTGATATGATTTGACTAAAAATGGAATGATAATGCTTCAAACTTTATTTAATTTAATCTTAAATTTTTAAGGCATACTAAACATATATGTTATTTGAATTATAAAAGCTATTAG
The DNA here is from genome assembly GCA_027568915.1 of Erythroxylum roraimae. Classification (NCBI taxonomy): domain Eukaryota; kingdom Viridiplantae; phylum Streptophyta; class Magnoliopsida; order Malpighiales; family Erythroxylaceae; genus Erythroxylum; species Erythroxylum roraimae. Next base: position 18,363,174 of record JAOSBL010000008.1, read on the forward strand.
ACTTGTTTTTAATCAGGATATGTTGGAATTCATATAATAATTAAAGATAAATTGAGATAGTTATCCTTTTTCTATACCAATTTAGAGACTAAATAAAAAAAGCTATCAAATACAAATATGATGATGCTTAAAAATTAAAGATTTTTTAAGAAAATTTTTATCTTTTAATTTATCATTATTTGTTATAATATGAATGACTTTTGGAAAGAGCAATGCTTGTCAAATATACTAAAAATAAAATTTAATTTTGTACAAGGATTGTATTTACAAACAATATATGTCTAATTTTTGTAATAAATAAATGGGAGGGGTTGGTTGAATTTGATTAACAACTATTGAAGGTAAATCAAATCAAACAATATAAAAGTGATAAAATTAATCACTTCGTGGCTCAATCTCAACCTGCAAACAAATGTACACAATTAATCGTTATGTTTTATCTCTTTTTGAAATTATCGAACTTCAAAATTTGCAAACAAATGCACATAATTATCACTGTAATTTCTATGGTAAATTAATTGTATGATAACATTGGTCTCTTTTATAAGGCCCAAGTTTAAAGAAGCATAAATAAAGCAAGGTATAACATTGATTGATGCTCATAAATCTAGCATAACTCCCTTAATTACAATGTTATCAATCTTACAGGGAATGATAAATATACTTGAATCTCTATGTTTCGGAGGCATTTTCTTTTTTAAAATTGCAGAAACATTGTCACCTATCATAACCTTCTTATCACCTCTTAGCTTTATCTTATATATTCACAATTCCTTAAGGAATTTTGCATGCCTAGGCACCTGTTTGATTGCTTCTAGCAAAGGTCTATTTACTTCTATCTTTCAAAAAATCTCCAATATTTCCTTTTCCTTTTCCTCCTTATTCGATTTCACCAACCTACTAGGAAAAAGGTGGAGGGTTAGGCTTAACCATATTAGGATATTCAGAATTTACCTTTAGGCTAGACGAGGGATTTCCTTCTTCTCCTAACTCCTTCTCAATCTCATCTTTATTGGCTATCCTTGGTGGGGTCCTCCAGCTCCCTATCACTCCTCAAAGTTATCACGTTAACATTCTTTGAATTTATCTAGGGTTGAGATGACAATTTTCTAAGCAGTTAATAGCTATTGCTATCTGACCTATTCGGTTATTCAAATTCTGGATGCTAGACTTTGTATCTTGATATTTGGGTCTTACCTCTTCTTGATATTGTTTTACATCTTGCAAAATTGCAGACTTAATTATATCTTCCAAAGATATACCTAAGTTGGAAGAAGAGGCTTGTGGCCTAGGTTGGAATTGATGCGCTCCCTGTGGCCTAGCGAAGTAGTTCTACTGCATATTCCCTCCATAACTCAAGTTTTAGTGATCTCTCCAACCTGGGTTATAGGTATGGGAAATATGGGTTGTATTGATGAAAAAATTTCCCCTACAACATTTAAATATTCCATGTTTCCGTCTTGCAAGGTTGGACACCCATCTTTTGGATGGTTCAATACCGCAAGCTTTCACCTGTACCTGCTCGACAACAATTCGTCTAACAAAAGATGTTAGCTCATTTAAATGATATTCTATGGATGAACTGTTTATCTTATTTACCCTATGAATATGATTGTCCATGCCAAATTGTTTAGTGTTTGCTACTATGCACTCGATTAAAATTCCTATCCATACAGTGCTCCACCACTTGCTATATATACCAAACTCCTATCTACATAATCTTTCGTGGAAGTATTGGATAAGGAGATGTTCCATGATATTATGGTGAGGGCAACTAATACACAACTTTTTGAAGTGCTCTTAATACTCTTAAAGGGATTCTCCATGATGTTGCTTTATCTCACAAATCTCTCTCCTTATACTAGTTATCTTTGATGTTAGAAAGTACTCCAAAAACAGCTTATTCATTTCGATCTATGTGGTCACCCTTCTTACGGGCAAATCAAAATGCCATTCTTTTACTGCATCCTTCAGTGAAAATGGAAAAGCTCTTAACATAATCTACTCGTTCGTCACCCCTAGAGATTTCATACTAAGATAGACCACATCGAGCTCCTTAAGATGCTTATGAGCATCCTCACCTGCAAGACCACAACTTAAGCTCAAAGGTTATATGTTTAGCAAAATTTAGAAAGATAATGCATAAGGGTCTTTGAGTTAAGTCTGGCGCAACCATCTCTTTTAGAGTTCTTAAATTGGCTATGGCTTCTTCAAATTCAATCCTTTATGTATTCTTAGAGTGGTTTTGATTTCCCTTCGTAACCTTTGCAGCGTCCTTTCAATCTCGGGATCAAATTGTATAGGTTTTTAATAAGGAGATCTCATCACTACTATACACAAACACTAACAAACATAAAAAGATCAAAAAATAACTGTAAAAACTAATTATAAACAAATAAATATATGCAAAACACCAATTATTATTAAAAAAAAACTAAATCACTTCATTCCATGACAACAACGTAAAAATTCTTAATGCATGTTGATCACATCAAAAAATAAAACTTAACTCTATATAACTAAATTTATTGTAGTGATAAGCAAGGATCGTATCAACAGAGAGTGTGTGTCTAAGTTTTGCAATAAATAAATCATTGTTTAGGAATTTTGGAGGGGGGTGGAGTTGGTTGAATTTGATTAACAAAATAAAATAAAACTAAACTATTGAAGGTAAATCAAATCAAATAGTAAAAAGTGATAAAATTAACTATTGAGTTTCCAATCCAGTTTGTGATTCAATCTCAACCTTCATACAAATATACACAATCAATCGTTGTGTTGTTCTCGAACCTCTCCTTGAACTATTAACTGTAGATTAACAACAAGCTCTGTTAACCCTTGTTTTCTCTTAGGTTGTATCTAACTAAAACAAGCTCTTTAATTAGGTCCAGCTTTTAGATAACTTAGAATATGCTTTCTAGATTTAGTGTGACAACCACATTATGTAATATGAAAATGTTGAGCAAGTTTTATATATAATAAAACTCTCAATAGCCGTAAGTATATGAATCGTATCTTGTAGTACTAAGGTTGTCGTTCCTACAAGGACTATAGACACCTAAACTGTTTGAATAAGAACTTTGTCTAAGGTACTAAGAATTTAATTAAAATAAACAAGTAAACATTAAAATAGTTGAGCTACCAATGAAATTGAGATTTATCAAAGTTGAAGACTTAGGAACTATTATATCCTTATTTTGTTTTCCTTTCTTTTGTTGATTCAATTCATGTTTGATCCAAGATATCCCAAGGTTTTGATTACTCTCTCTCAAGATCTAATCAAGTAACCCTAATTGAATTTGATATTCATAGAGTTGTAATCTCTTAATTTACAAAACTTTATAATCTCTCAATTCACAAAATTACTCATAACGTCTTCAATTAGATTTCAAGAAATCCTATAGATAATTAATTTCACAACCAAGATCTTCAATTATTCGTTAATATGATAATTGTAAGTCTATTAAATTATCAAATCTCGTTGTGAACCTTAACACTAATAACTTTATTCACTCTTTTGATTTATTACCAAGTATATACCAAGTATATTGATGACAATTATCACAAACATTCATCAATGTATTGACTTCAATAAGAAATAAGGTTTATAACATAATTCACAAACAATCCCTAATAGGGATCTAGAAACCCATAATCATGTTAAACATCTTAGAAATCCAAATAAACATCCAAAATAATGAAATAAATCAAGGGAAAAGAAAGAAATATTAGTTTATGTCTTGAGCTGGACTTTGAAGCTCTTCTTGATATCTCCTTTTAATCTTCTTTGATGTAGTGGCTGCTGCTTCTTTTTTATGCTTTTCATGTTTTTAAATAGTGCATTAAGATTCTAGAGTTGTGTCTAGAGTTTTTTTTTTCACTTTGTTCAACTATAAATATCCTCAAAACACGAAAAAAAAAAACTCATGCTTGGAAAAGCCTCTATCACCATTATGACTTTTTGAGTCACGACTGTGCTTCTGTTGTTTCCCTCACCTTCAAGCTTCTTCCATCTTCTTCATTCTTCAATTTCTTGATTTTCAACACTCACAAGCAAATTAAACACCTCTTGAAACATAAAATTAAGATCTAATTCTTGTTGTAAACCAAACAAACGCTTAGAATACACACAAACATCAACAATAACACAATTCTAAACATATACACATGAAAATCATCTAAAGAAACATATAAAAACACACTTAAACATCTAGCAAAACATCCCTAATCAACATCCCCATACTTAAACCTTAGCTTGTCCTCAAGCAAAACTAAAAACTAGAAACATAAAGAACAAATGAATATATAAACACGCAATCATGCAACAATATAATAATGGTACAATGGCATCAAATCATATGGAATGAACTTAACCTTAAGCATCAATTACTCAAAATGTGCCAACATACTAATTTAATCCTTTCATGTTTAAGTTCGTTGATTTGTAAATACATATCAATCAAAATAATAACAATATACCTATGAAACTTGTAAGCAAGTATTTATTATTATTAATTAATTAAAAGGCAAACTATCACTAAATAACCTTTCATGAAAATTCTTTGCTATTTTTAAAAGATCGGTAGGTTTATTTTATTATAACACCATTTTTAAAAGATTTTCTTTAACATTACCTAGTCTTTTGACACGAAGGAAAATATCTTGTTATGAATGTCCCCTAGTTACTCAACTAGATCAAGTTTTTTATTTAGCCTGGTTAGAGTGTGATTCTAGCTTTATGACGCAAAGACAAACATTTTGTGGTGAATGCCCCCGATTACTCAGCTGTATCACAACTCACGGTTGGCTACTAACTATGTTCTTAGCCCAATTTTCTTAAAAAGGGTCAGTGGAATGGCTTTTTATTTAACATAATTTTCTTTAATTTAGCCTACATCATTTCTTTTTAGTCAATCGTTTTCATGAAAGGGTGCTAATGATGCTAACCAATTCAATTGACTATAATTATAAATGTATACAAACAACATTCATAAAGTGAAGGAATAGGTATTATATCCTAATTAACGTACATATTCATCCCTAAGACACTTAAAACATAAAATTCATAAGTTACTATGCATTTACAATTTAAATGACCATGTTCAAAGTTAAACTAATTCCATTCAATTTTTGTCATTGACAAATGCACACAATGCACACATCACAATGCCATCTTAACCAAAAACTATAAACTTATAAAATTCATGCACACAATTGATGAACAACACATTGTCTTCAATGTAGAAAACAAAACAATTTAAGGCGACGATGGAATTTGGAGACACTCTGTGTCATAAAATTCTAAAAAATTCATTTCCTACAAAATAAACATAAAAAATAAAAATAACAAAGAACTAATAAAATAAAATTAACATAAAAATAATAATAAAAGTAAAAAATATCTCAATTCTTGGGTTGCCTTGTAAGTAGCTCTTCTTTCACATTATTAGCTTGATGTACTATGCTTTCTACCCTTAACCTGGGTTTATAAAAAGTGGTTTGCCACCACCCTTTTCTCCATATGAAAATTTAGTAGCCTATAAATAAACTACATGTTGCAATATATTAAGAAGGACATAATTAATAAAATTAAGAAAACCATGTAAGTTCAATATTGCCCTTTTTGGTAACAAATTGTTAATAAAATAGGAAATAATGAAACTTCTTGAATCATCTATTGAATCCAACAGTTTATCCTATAAGAAGGTGATTTGCTTTTCTTCATCCATAATCACCCTCGTTCCCTATTCTGCTTCTACATCTGGAATAGAGACTTCCTTATATTCATAAAGCTCTATGTCTGCTGTCATATGTTCCTCTTCCTCTTAGTCATCCTTTGAAGATTCAACTATATCAATTCTCATGAACGAGCTACCTGCCTTCAGATTCTTTAATACCTTATTCATATTGAATTCTACTTGTTCATCATCAATCCAAAGGATAAGGTTGCCTTCATGGACATCTACCAAAGCTCTTCTAATGCTCAAAAAGATTTTACCAAAAATTAGTGGATAGTTTAGATCCTCTTCAGAGTCCTACACAATCAAATCCACAAGAATTATAAACTTGTCCACTTTTATAGACATTTCCTCCATCATGCCAAACGGTTTCTTTATTGATTGATTTGCCAACTGAAGAATAACAGAAGTCGGCTTCACATCGCCTAGTCCCAATTTCTTGAAAATTGTTAAAGGCATAAGAATAATACTTGCACCTAGGTCACGTAAGCATTTAGAAAATCTTAAATTACCAACTACACAGGTTATAGTAAAACTCTCTGGATCTATCAACTATGAGGGCATATAGTTTGCAATTATAGAGTTACAACTTTCCTTCATAGAGACAATTTGATTATCATCCCAAGTTCACTTGTTTGAGAAGATGAATTTAAGAAATTTTGCCTACTAAGATATGCTTTCCAAAGCTTTCACAAAGGTAAGATAATTGCAATTTCTTCAATTTTTTCATGAACTTTGCAAATTGCATATCCAATTTATTCTTCTGAAGTCTTTATAGGAATGGTATTTTTGGTGGATATGACGGAGGAGGAACATAAGGAGGATCTTCATCCTTTTTCTTCTTCTCTTGGTCTTCTACAAAGTGGGGTTCAACTTGTTTTTACTCTGGTTCTTTTAGCTCTTTCCCAGTCTTAAGTCTGATAGCCTTAAATGTCTTCCTTGGATTTGCTTCCATATTGCTTGGAAGGCTTCTCACACTTCTCGAAGATAATGCATCGGCTAACTGGCCCACTTAAACATCTAAATTGTGAATAGAAGAGGCATGATTGTTCACTACTCAAATTTCCCTTCTAGACTTATGAGCTTAGAATTCAACGTGCTATTAACTTGTCAATCTTTGAATCCTATGAATTGGACTCATCTTGCTGAAATCCCAGTAGAACTTGATTTCTCAATTGAGTTTTTGTAGTATTAGACCAAAAGAAATTCGGGTGGTTTTGCCACCTAGTATTGTACAAGTTTGAATAAAGATTGTTACCTCCCTAATTATATTGTGCTCCCATAAAGTTGGATTGCTACATTTTTTTTTCACTAGGAAACAATCGGCTGTGATATAGCTCTCTTGTCCACATAGCTCGCAATCATGCTAAATTGCTTTAAGTGGAGAGAAAGAGGTTATTGTCAGGTTGTTTAATTGTCGAGTTAGGTTGACGATCTCAGCCTATAATGTTATCACTAAATCTACAACAGTCATTCCTTTTGTATCCCAAAAGTTTAACTATTATCTACTTCGCTCTGATGTCTAAAGACAGCTATTTTTTGTCATCTATTATAAATAGGTTGAATGTCGGGTGCACTAGTGGTCGTGTAATTCCTTGATAATTGAGATTGAACACTAGCCTCATAAAGTCTATAAGGGTCTTTTGTTGTTCTCTTTGATTTAATTCCTCTGTCATCTTTCTTTCTATCACTTCTTGGCGTTTAACTATTTGGATTTCTCATTCTTGCTTTATACTGTCTAGAGTTGTTGTATCTTCGACTTCCTTTGCAAAATTTATTTATTTAGTTATTAGATTTTATATTTTTCTTCAAGCACCTGTACTCACACAAGAAAAGTATTAAATCCTTAAATTAAAGGAATTCATATCGTCCTAATGCTATAAAATCTTCGGCAATGGCATCAAAAACTTGTTCAGGAAGTTTTATATGTATTAAAACTCTCAATACCTACAAATATATAAATCGTATCTTGTAGCACTAAGGTTATCGTTCCCACGAGGACTACAAACACCTAAACAATTTGAATAAGAAATTTGTATAAGGAACTAAGAATTGAATTAAAATAAATAACTGAAACTAAAATAAATAGAACGAAACAAGTAAATAATAAATAGTTAACAATGATGTTATTTGAATTGACTATAATATAGAGAAAGTGTTTCCATATTTACATAACTTGTTGTACTAGAACTACCTTATATGTTTGTGTTTTACCTATGTCATTCACCCTTTTTTAATAAGTAAAATTTATTTATTCTTTGTTATGCAAGTTGTCACTTATTGTTTTTTAACTTATATAGGTTTTATATGCTATAATTTATTCTTAGTTCAGAGCTTGTCTGTTTTTAACCTAGTGAACTTTTTAATTAATTCTTTTTTGACACTTTAACTTTTGTTTAAAATGTTATTTACGGATCATTAACTTAGTGACCTTTCTCTCTATATTTCTTTATATTTCTATCAAGGTTATCATTGGTTGAATTTTCAACCTAATGAGTTTTTCTACTCTTTTGATTGTGAATTTAATTTATTTGATTTTTAGTTTTAATTCTGAAAGGAAAATTTTCTCCCTTCTCTTTTTTTTGTTTTTCTTTATTCTTTTTCTTTTAAAACAAATATACCGTTATTATTAATGATTTATTTTTGGTGATACATGAAAGTTATAGTTGACTGCTCAAATAAATTTGAGATGAATTCACTCAAGAGTCCAATTAAGTTAAGGTATTTATAAAGAAGTAAATTGACCAAAGTAAAGAATAAATTTCAACTTAAGTGAGTGCTCAAAGCAAATTTATGACGTTCAAGACGATCAGAGTAAAAAAAAAAGTCAATTGAACAAGAATTAAGGAAGAGCCAAAACCTTTAATTGTATTCAGTTAATGTAATTTCCTTATCCCATTTAACTTGTTTATTGCAATACTCTAAGGTTTCAAAGTTGCAAGATTTCGTAATTAGAGCTTAATGCATATATTTTCTAAAATTTAAGAGAAATTTTAATTTAAGCTTTGATAAAAAAAGTCTCTCGATTTTCAGTATGTTCTTTTATAAAAAATTTACAAACATGTTTGAGTCATTTTTCAAAAAGTTTGAAAAGTTTTTGAAATTTTCATTATCAAAAATTGTAAGTAGTCCAAATATTAAATTAGGTAGCCGGCACAATGGATCTATAAGTTAAAAATTACTTTGGAAGAGAATTAAGCCCATTCATAGGGCAGTAGGTCACCCTAACTCTATTATTTTTGGTTAATGTTGATATTCTAAATCTTATGGCTGAATCATGTTCCGATTTGTCCTTCTGAAAAAGAAAACTTCAACTAATCGGTATGAACTGATCATTAAGTCTAACTTATATCATTAAAACTCAGGTCCGGCCTTGAACAAGGGCAAAAAGGGCACCGGCTTAAGGCCTATTCTTGACCTGCCCTTATTTTGCCTAATTTTATTTTTTATGAAAGTCAACTATTAACATTCATAAAGAATAAAAGGAGGCAAAATATAACTCTTTTTTTTTGTTTTGTCTAAGGCCATAAAACGTTAAGAACAGCCTAAAACTATTAACTACATTGACAAATTTGTAAATTATAACTAATAAATTTCAAGATTTGAGTATAGATACTCCACAGCACTGTAAGTAAGAATTCACAAGAAGCACCCAACTTCGACTTTAGTGTACCAAGATAAATAGATTTTACACTTTAATTAAATAACTTCATACGTGAGACTTCTAAAGAAACTTTTTTACTTCCTCATCAACTTCAGTCCAGTGTCTCCGAGAGAAAATGCTTAACAACCTGTGGGAGAGAAGGGTGAAAGTGTAAGATTTATTTTTAAAATGTTCAACATCGTGTAGTTTTTATCAATTAGATGATAGAATGACCAGTTGTGATATAGTTGAACTGATTTTGGTACAATAGATGAAAGATGCCTATCATGCTTTTAGAGGCAAAAGAAGTACAGACTTTTGGAGGAAGCTGTCCCTGCGGACGACCAGATGGCGCGCTAGAAATAATCAAAACTACAATTAGATATTATCTTCGTAAATGAATCAACATCAATTTCGACAAGTGATGGATGCCAAGTCCACAAAGTGTGGGGAGTAATGACCAAAAGCGATATAAGCTTACTAAGACAGCACATGCAAGACACTAATAAAGGAAATTTTAGATTGGCAATTATATATTGATCCAAATTTTGTTCTGCTTGCATGCTTATACAACTAAGTCTTTGCCGCGATCACATCGAAAAAGGGGGAAAAGAATTTATAATGGACAGCCACAAAAATCAGCCAACCACTTCTACATGAATGCCAATAGAAGTCTAAATTATTGAACCAAAAACGACCCAAATCAGACCCATTACCCATGACCATAGACAGCAAGGGGAACAATGTACAAAACGATCATCCATGGCTGCTAACTTATGCATATAGACAGCTCTTTGGGGACAGATGATCATGCATCGACCTTTGCAAGTTCTTTTAAGGAATCATGAGCATGGTGGCCATTTCTAAGTAATCCAACTTTATTCACGGGGCATCAAAGATGCGAGCTTCAGATAGTTCCTCCCCGTATTCTAAGTTACGATATGCATCAGAAGCCTTGTCGTTGGTGTTCTCCAATTCTTCATCAACCATAATCTCTTGCATACGACAATTTAAGCTGCAAAATGCTTTCTCACCTCTGCATGAATCAAAACAAAAACGATATGAATACAAACATCCTCTATATAGCAATATCAATATGTTGGTCTTTGGACATACCCATATATGTATATATCTTTTCCATCTTCCAATTTCTTGCTGCAATAACAACAGAAGCTCAAGAAATGATTTAAACCATACGGACTCAGATTCATAAAACCAGTATCAGCTTGGGACACCCCAATTTCCTTTTCTTCCTTCTTGCCAAAATTGCTCAAGTCATCATCACACTGACATTCCACGATGCAGTCACCAAAAATATGAGTCTTTTTTGGGTTAGGACCATGCAAAATCACACACGTGTATTCTTCAGAAAGCTCAATCTCACTTGCAGAAAAGGATCCAGTCAATCCATCAACAGAGCCATTTGACACTGGGGCTGAAATCATGTTTGTGCTTGAAATGTAGTTTGAGTTTGTACTTCCTCGAAAAGATTGACCAGGAGAATTGATCAGGGTGGATACACTATTTGGAGAAACATTATTAGAACTCCCTTGGCAATTCCGGTCAGCCAAATGGGACAACCTTAACCTTGAAAATGACCGGCAGGAATCTAATGAACAAGACCGGATTTTCGCAAAGGAATCTGGTTCTGGTGGGGTTTCTCCAATTTCAAAAATGACATAGGAATTGCCCTTTTGAATAGGAGATATGGTGTGGTGCCGATGGAAATTTGCAAAATTCTTGGGCAAAGACTTGGGTGCCTCAAAAGAACTACTAGGAGGTTGAACAGTTGGGTTTTTAACTCTCACTTGTGGTCCGAAAAGAATGCTTTTGCTATCCGACGATCGGAGAACTTTGCTGGATCCTCTAGGATCATTTTCAAGAGAATCTACAATGCTTAACCCGACTTTACTACAGTCCCAGCACTTCTGCTGCCCAAGACAGGGTGCCCTTGGGGATCTAGAGGTCTTTCCTAGACTTGAAAACGCCCTAAAATCTAGAGGAGAAGTCGGGCTGCTAACAGAATCACAATCTGATAAAGCCTTGGGACTAAAGCCAACAAACAAGCCAGGTAAAAGGGAACTAGCTTTGTGGCTCTGCCCAGTCCAAATAGATTGAAAATAGGGATCAGATTCAGACTCAGACAAGTTAAATTGACCCATTTTTGGATCCTTCTTAATTGATCCGCTCCTCTTTCTCAACATTACACGCAATGCCCTTCCTATGCCTGCATCAAGTATCAACATATTTTCCATAAAACATCAAGAAACATGTTAAGGCATCCCTTTACTCATAACAGGGTTATATTAGGTCATGAACAGACGAGGAACCAATCATCAAGCTGCATCGGGGTTTAAAAAATAGGGAAGCGCCATCACAAGGTTCAGATTAAGCAAGAGAAAAGATTTGATGGACCATGCAATTGAATGAAGGCCAAAATAAAGGTGCTGTCTAGTGATTAATACCCGGCAGAGTCCAAAGCACCCACATCATAAGTCATATTGAGAAACAAAAAAGAAGCTGTAGAAAGGAGCGACAAAATCAGTTGCAGATAGCAGATAAGATATCCAAATGTCTCCAATCTTTGACAACAAAAAAAGGAGAGATCAGTGAAACTGTGCAAAGCGAAATGGAGTCGTGTAAAAATTTTCCAACTTGAACACTGAAAAACAAAGACCCATGAAAAGGTTAAAAAGGAGAGATCAAGATAAGAAAATCTTAGGGACTCAACAATGGTAACTGATGATCAAATCAATAAACCACAAAACCACGAGAGAAATATACCGCAAAACAAGTAATAACCGAATGAGAGGAAAAAAAATTATCGAGGGAGAAACAAGCGGAGACTGCGATCAGTGAAGTGACGAGAAGAGAAAGAAAAGGCGTTTTACCTGGGGTACGGTCTGCTCCTTATTGCTTGTAAGGGAAACAAAACCCAAATGCAGCTAAAGAAAAGAGAGAATTTTGATGGGGTCTTGGACTTGTCTGTTCGAGGTCTTAGTCTCTTTATGTGCTCGTATTGAAACTTGAAACTTGGTCACCACGACTTGTGTCACTCGCACATTATTTCTCCCCACTCTCAAAATCAGGAAAGCAGTGAGCTTCTCAAATACTCCATTTCCTCTCTCTAGTCTCTCCACACCAAGTCTACGTTTGCAAGTACTGTCCTGACCCACATATTCTCTTCCGAGTCTACCTTCTCCATTGTTTTTTCATAACTTGTATATAATAATATTAATATTATTCTTTTGTTTTCTTTCAACAGAAAACGAAAATCTCTTTTAGATACGAAAGCAAGTAGCTTTTAGTGTTCTTCATTTATTTTTAATGAACTTTTGTTCTTATAAGAACTACAAATTGATATATTTACTTGAAGGATCGGTGAATTGAAGCGGTTTAGTTTAGCCCAATTGATAAAGACGTATTATATGATATCTTGTTGAAATTCTGGCAGAAGGTGTAAATATAAAAAGAAGAAAAGCGAAAATAATGACGGTGAAGTCAGCTCAGTTACTATCTTACCCTTTGTAATTTGTAAAGATGACCATAAAACGACAAAGCTTGCCTCTGAAGTGAGTTTTTATTGAAACTGACAAACGGTAAAGGCTCTTAACCAGGGTTAGTGGCTGGACTAACGAGGCCTGAGTTTTAGGTGAAGTTACTCGTTCGCCCTTGGCGTAGTTAATGTCTTTCGTGGACTTGTCTTACTGAAAATGCAGCAACACGCGGTAGCGTTTGGTTAGCGTCTGAGGACGCGAAGACGGATGACGAGGACATAAAAGTTCTGTCCTTCGGAGTGTTTGCTTACCGAGGACAGAAATTTTTGTTCCGTCCGCAAAGGACGATGACAGAAATTTTTGTGCTTCGCAAAATTGAGGACGAAAATTCTTGTCCTATGG
>JAOSBL010000008.1:18386900-18397162 GCA_027568915.1 Erythroxylum roraimae
AAGCCCTTATGTACTTCAACTTTTCCAATTAAGCTTTCTAAGTGTCCCATAAGTCTATAAATCATGTCTATTCACCTATATGGCATTAGAACACATTTAATTTGACTACCATGGTCATATCCATCCAATGGACTCAGTTTTTCACGCTTAGAAGCTTACATGTTAGAAATCTCCAAAATTTCGCATACCGATGAACTCTAAGTTCATGAAAGGGCATATGACATTATAAATCATTACATATATATTCAAAGAACTTAAATACATATTTGAACTCATACACAATCATGTATATATAAATATACAGCAGCATCTTCAAGTACCGACCAATACAAAAAGGCTCAAAGAGTTCGATGTTACACATGCAAAATGAGTCATGGGTGTGAAAAATATGTCACGTGACACCTTTTGGTAGGCATCGAAACTACCAATAATAATCCTACTTTCCTAAACAAATAAATTGTAATAGAAACAAGTAAAGTCGATTCCACAGAGATTGGGATGGAAGTTTAATTCTTTCTTAACAAATAACCAAAAGTAAATGATGGGGATTTATGTTGTAGAAAATTAATTTAGTGAAAAAGATGAAGGCAATGACTAAAGTAAAGGGAAGAAATCAATATTGAAGGGTCTTAGCCAAAGGTATAATTTCCCATCTCAATTCAATATTTGATCATAGATGCAAAAGTACAATATAACATTTACCAACAAACCGGTTAAAATTATGGAAGATGCTTCGGACAACCAATCTTTCCTTAAGTTTTAAACCAATTAAGAGACACTCGCTAATCAGCCCCAACCAATGAATAACCACAAGAGACGCTCCTATGATTTAACTCACTGATTGCATTGAGAATTAGAAACACCCGATTCTAATTAACCAACCCAAGACGCTTGGTCGATTTAGATTATATCACTTCCTAGAATGAGGAAAGCGCCTGATCACACCTATTCACTCTAATGTGCCACTGATTTCAAATCAAAAGACAATTACGGATCTATTGAACTTGTATGGCGGTATGCAATTCTCGAATTAACACAACGGTACCAAGCTGTGTAAACATAAGAATCGCACAAATCGTGAACTCGCAGACGTAATAAAAATGCTGGAAATTAAAGAATGAATAAACTTAATTAGATCTCACAAATGATTGAATTGAAACATCGATTATCCTTCAACTGAGAAAGAAGAATTAGCTACTCATGTCCATTGAAAAAGTGCAGGAGAAAAAACGAAAACATAAAAACCACCCCCGTGCTTCCTTTCCTATCCCAATAAATAGTACGTTTTCAAAAGAAGTCCTAGAAAGGTTAGGAAACCTAACAGCTAAAAGATTTAAATCCAGATAATCACAATCCTTTTCTAATCCCTAGAAAATCTCTTACTCGAATTAACTCTGCTCCTAGTAAAAAAAACGCACCAATCTTACCTTCAAGAAGTGGGTCAAAACTCTAACTCTGCTGCCTGGATGTCTTACGCTCATAAGGCTCTTATATATGACAGTTCTATGGCTTTGTGTTGTGCCCAAAGCGCAAGAATAGGTAGCTCCAAAGTAGACGCAAAAGAAGTGGTGGCTTTGAATGCCCAAAATTCCAACCCATATAGCTGATGTCGTCGTTATGAAATGTTAATAGATTAAAGCAGCATCGTATCCATTAAGCTACTAAGGTCACTACACTGTCGTATTGCTTTTAAGCAATGAACCAAGACACAACTGTTTATGAGACAAACATTAATGATGTTACAAAAATGCAGCTGTCATCAACTTGATATGCAGATCAGAAGCAAGCTTAATGGGCAGATATAAAACGCACAGCATAGATGGAGTCACTTAATAAATCACGTGAGGCACATGTCTAGGGTGAGACTCAGTCAATAAGCATTCGTATACATCATCATCTTCTTCAGTTATAAAAGACAAGGCAATAGAATTCCCAATAACAATAAACTAATTCTAGGAACATTTATGTCAAGATTCACACCACAAAGCAGATAAATGTATGCGAAATATGTGCTCTATCATCTTTTGTCACGGTTATGAAATTTGTCTCACGACCATGACAAATAACGAATGGCCACGAGCTTCTTCACCATTTTCTTCATTTTCTTATCTTCTTCTTGAATTATTCTTGCTCTAATTGTTGGGCCTTAAAATTTTTTATTTATTTATTAAGCACGATTTAAATTAATTATGTGTCTTTATGGATTAATTATTTTTGAAGTTAATTAGTATGTTAATGTTAGTAGGATTTTATTTTATGGGTTAGTTGAATTGAATTAGTAAGAGTGTTTTGTATGAAGGGAATTTTTGGAAGATCACTTAAGGATAAAGACATAAGGCATTAAAGGAAGGGCGAAGTGGACATTACATACTCATTAAGGTTAAAATGGGAAGATGAAAATATGGTCTTGCATTTAAGAGAAGGTGAAAACTTGAATTGAGAGAGAAGAACAAAAATAGAAGAGAGAAAGAAGAGAGTGTCGTGGAGAAGAAAGAAAAGAAAGAAGATCAATTAGGGTTTGAGAGAGATTTTAAGGTTGTTTAAGAAGAGAAAAAGGTAGAGGTAGAGAAGAGCTTTGCCTAGAGCCAAGAAACTCTTCACTTGGTGAAGATTCAAGGTAAGGTTTTACTTAATCTTTTGAATTTTTGGAAGGGTTTTAGTTCAAGAAGTTTAGGAAATGCTTGGGTTTAAGCTTTCTAAGATCAATTATATGCATATGTTTCTTTGGGTCCTCAAATTGGAATTCCTATTGGATTGGGAGTTTTGTCAACATTAGGGGAATCAAGAGAGGCAAGAGGAGCAAGAGGAGAGGCATTTTTTAGAAAGTCTTTAAGCTAGGAATTCAAGGTGAGTTTCATATTTATAAATGAGTAATGAGCTATGACTATCTTTTCATATTCAAGAGCATTAAATGATTTCAATTGTTTTATAAAGGTTGCTTTTATTGCTCTTGAATGATTTGAGAAATTGCTATAAGTTTTGCATATGAATTTTTGGTTGATAAATTATGAAATGGAAATAGAAACGATTTTTGAAATATTTCATGTTTATGAAAAATCATGTTTTTGAAATGTTCCATTTGGGCAACATGTTTATGCCATGAAATACATGTTATGTGGGCTTGTGGTGGTCGATTCTCTTATGTCAAGTGCACTTTGAATCTGTTAAAGGTGTCTCCCACCTGTCGACTAGGAGCTACTTTATGGACTCCCCTCTGTTTGTGACTTCGCAAAACCACTATGTGGGATTGTGAAAGTTCGTTCTGTTTACCACTACGTAAAATCATTATGTGGGATTGTGATAGTACATTCTGTTTATGACTACACAGGACCATTATGTAGGAATGTGTTAGTACATTATGTTGACGGACCCACCCCAAGCATTATGATGTGCTTATGTGCTCATGATT
Organism: Erythroxylum roraimae; assembly: GCA_027568915.1. NCBI lineage: Eukaryota > Viridiplantae > Streptophyta > Magnoliopsida > Malpighiales > Erythroxylaceae > Erythroxylum > Erythroxylum roraimae. Next base: position 18,390,310 of record JAOSBL010000008.1, read on the forward strand.
TGTTTACAAGATTGATGCATACATGATTTGTATTATTGTGAATTCAGTTGAGAATTTAAGAACCATGTGTTTTATGGTTCAATAAGAACTTTCTATGACAAATGAACATTTTTAATGGTTTTGCTTGTTATCTGTTATAAACTTGTGGCCCACAAGCTTTCAAGCTCACCCTCCGTTCCTCCCCATCTTCGGGTGATGATCAAGAGATTTGGTGTTAATTTGAAAAAGATTGATGGAAAGAAAGTGAGGTAATTGGTTGGAAGATCATGACTTGGTTATGAACATGCTTGGGCTTTTGAATCATATCTTGACTTATAGAGCTCCTAACGAGATGGTTCTTGTTTCAAAATAAACTAGAGACATAAAGCTACAATTGTTCTAAAGAAGTCAATTTGTGATTTGTGTGACTGACTGGTATGAGCACGCCACCCATATGGGATACATGTTCGGATGTCACTTAGGGCGTCGAGCACGTGTCTTGCGAGGGCGGGGCGCCCAACACTTATGGTATTAGAGCATGAAGATGAACCGATGATGACTAATGGGATTTCATTGAAATAACCCTATAGGGTAATATGCTCACGTTTTATGACTCTGAAAATAGGGTCCAACACTTATGGTATCAGAGCGACTAGGTTTAGGGGTATCCTAGGCATGAAGTGGGTAGTTTTTAATTACGAAATGAACATGCATTTTTGACATGTCTTAGTATGCGGCAGTAACTGATCCTTAGTCTGAGTCGCATGTGTATGAGTCACACGCATGAGCAACTGTTAAGAGTTTGAGTTAATAGAATTAGTGAGAAAGATAATACTCTTTCATGATATAAGAAAATGAAAGTTGTGGATAAATAGAAATGAGAAATAGTATATGGGTAAATATGACAAATAATGATTCAACATATTTTTATTACGGAATGCATTATTGAATATGACATCAATATTGCACTGTGGTGATATATCCCTGAATGTGATACAGATGTGAATATATTGTCCTGGATTGTTTGAGGATTATAGGGATATAATTATAAAAGATGAGATTAGAGTGTACAAGTAGAATGTAATGAAAAGAAAAGTTTATTACAACCTTAAGAAGATGAATTTGGAATTGAAATGGTTGTTTAATAAATGTGAAAAGAGTTATGATCCTCCATAAGAATATATTAGTGGAATTGAGATTTGAATTTCATGATGATTCTGCATCTATAATTCTGAATGGTTTGAGGATATACATATGGAAAATGAAAAAGACAAAAGGAAAATGAGACAGAAATGAAGAAAGAGTAAAGGAGAAATGAAATAGACATAAATGACTTTTCATGAGATTAATGATATATAGTAAGAAGAAAGTTAGAAATGCATACAAGATAGGATTTTATGTATGACTGAGATTAAGGAAAAGATGAAAAATTAAATTAGAAGAGTTAATGCACTCAATATGGTAGTTGAACCATTAAGATATGATGTAACATTAGAAGAGGTTAATCTTGGAAAATTGGAGTAGAATTGATGTTAAAATGTGTGCTAATGCAAGCAAGAAATTACAGGGCACGATAGTAGCCTGACAAAAATAGGTTTTTGTCACGATCATGGCAGGGATACCCCGATCGTGGGCGATAAAGAGAGAAATATTGTCTAGGACCAAATGGAGATCAAAGTATTATTTGTGTAAGATATAAATTGGTGAATTGTCGGAAACAAATCTGTGGACAAAATGGGATGACTTTGATGATACACACCTAAGCATATATGACATTAATTATGTTTACTACTTCATTGAGTTTTGGTAATTAGAACATTATGACCCTGTAAGAATGATAGAAATTGATCTTCTTGAGGTATTAAGAATGGCTAATAATGCAATGATGATAACAGTTGATTGATAAAGATTGCTTGAACAGTATAGATGATAGTAGCAAGAAATCTTCTTTTGAAGAAGAATTTCACAAAATTGGGTTAAGCAGATCAGATAGTTTATATTAAGAATGATCAATGAAAGATCAAATCAGAAATAAATATGTAATGATTCAAAAGTTAGTATTGGAGTCCTATTCCTGACAGAGACACAAGCATAAAAAGTAGAATATGCTACTAAGAGTGTATGCATTATGTTTGATGTAAAGTATCCAACTATGTGATTGGATTCTTGAATTTAAGGTGACATTATTGCTAATATGAGGAGACATACCCCTGCCTCTTGATCAATCAGGTAAGATTTTCGATGATGAAATTCTTTTAAGAGGGGGAGAATGTTAGGCCTAGAATTTCTATGTATTTATTTATTAAGCATGATTTAAATTAATTATGAGGTCTTTATGGATTAATTATTTTTGGAGTTAATTAGTATGTTAATGTTAGTAAGATTTTATTTTATGGGTTAGTTGAATTTAATTAGTAAGAGTGTTTTGTATGAAGGGCATTTTTGGAAGATCACTTAAGGATAAAGACATAAGGCATTAAAGGAAGGGCAAAGTGGACATTGTACACTCATTAAGGGTAAAATGGGAAGATGAAAATGTGGTCTTGCATTTAAGAGAAGGAGAAAATGTGAATTGAGAGAGAAGAACAAAAATAGAAGAGAGAAAGAAGAGGGTGTCGTGGAGAAGAGAGAAAAGAAAGAAGATCAATTAGGGTTGAGAGAGATTTTGAGGTTGTTCAAGAAGAGAAAAAGGTAGTGGAAAAGAAAAGCTTTCATTAGAGCCAAGAAGCTCTTCATTTGGTGAAGATTCAAGGTAAGGTCTTACTTAATCTTTTGGATTTTTGGAAGGGTTTTAGTTCCAGAAGGTTAGGAAATGCATGGGTTTAAACTTTCTGAGATCAATTTTATGCATATGTTTCTTTGGAATTCCTCAAATTGGAACTCCTGTTGAATTGGAAATTTTGTCAATGTTAAAGAAATCAAGAGAGGCAAGAGGAGCAAGAGGAGAGGCATTTTTGAGCAAGTCTTTAAGCAAGGAATTCAAGGTGGGTTTTATGTTTATAATTGAGTAATGAGCTGTGACTATCTTTTCAAATTCAAGAATATTAAATGATTTCATTTTATAAATGATGCTTTTATTGCTCTTGAATGATTTGAGAAACTATTATATGTTTTGTACATGAATTTTTGGTTGATGAATTGTGAAATGGAAATAGAAATGGTTTTCAAAATATTTCATGTTTATGAAAAATCATGTTTTTGTGCCATTTAGGCAACATGTTTATGCCATGATATATATGTTATATGAGTTTGTGGTGGTCTGTTCTGTTATGTCAAGTGCACTTCGACTCTGTTAAAGGCTTCTCCTATCTGCCCACTAGTGGTATGTAGCTCCTTATAGACTCCCCCCTGTTTACGACTTTGCGAAACCACTATTTGGTATTGTGAAAGTTCGTTTTGTTTATAACTATGCAAAACCATTATGTGGGATTACGATAGTAAATTCTGTTTACGACAACACAGGACCATTATGTGGGAATATGTTAGTATGCTTTATTTACGGACCTACCCAAACAATTCTGATGTGCTTATGTGCTCATGATATGTTGATAAGATTGATGCATACACGATTTGTATTATTGTGAATTCAGTTGAGAATTTAAGAACCATTTGTTTTATGATTCAATAAGAACTTTCTATGACAAATGAACATTTTGAATGGTTTTACTTGTTATCTGTTATAAACTTGTGACACACGAGCTTTCAAGCTCACCCTCTATTCCTCCTCATCTTCAGGTGATGAGCAAGAGATCGAGTGTTCGAGCATAAAGGCATTACTCTGAATTCTACTTATTTTGTATTTTAATTTAGTTTTTGTAAAATAAGGCTTTAGTCGCATTTTGAGCAATTCTAGCTCATATGAACTTTGTATTTTTGGATTATGATGTATTGTGGCTTGAAGTGCCCATTAATGCTTTGTAAAACTCCTATCTTGTGAAGTTAATGAAATATATTTCGTTTTGCTCATGACTTTCGAAGTTTGTACATTACATTTTCAAGTTTTTCATAGGGGAATAATGTATGTTCTGACTTTAGGGGAAAACTAGATTAATCTAGGCTGAATTAGACAAAGGTGTCTTCTTGAAAGTTGTAGCTTATCTTTCTAGCTTTCCATCGATATAAAGTATGTAATTTTTGATTATCGGAGTGGAGAGATAGGACCTTTATAAGTTAGTGATGTTGTATACGAGGTATAAAAAGCCTCGGTAGCAATCGCGAGGAAGCAGGGTACGATCCCGCACACTGGGAGTAGCCTCGGGTGCGATCATGACAAGGAATGGTGTGACCGCACCCTGCGAGTAGCCTCGGGCGTGATCGCGACAAGTAGAGGTGCGATTTCACCTCATAACTTCACCACCTTTTTGCCATTCGAAGGGTTTTCCAAATCTAAACATGTCTGATTCTTTCGGCCTTAACTTCGTCATCCGACCTCCAAATGACCTTATTCTTGAACCAATAGATTCCTAACACATTTCTATATCTCTCCATAAAAATTAGTAGCCTTTGGTGTTGACTTGGAAAAGATTGATGGAAAGAAAGTGAGGGAATTGGTTGGAAGAGCGTGACTTGGTTATGAACATACTTGGGCTTTTTAATCATATCTTAATCTATAGAGTTCCTAATGAGATGGTTATTGTTTCAAAATAAACTGGAGACATAGAGCTACAATTGTTTTGAAGAAGTCAATTTGTGATTTTGGTGACTAACTGGTGCGAGCACGCTACCCTTATGGGATGCGTGTTCGGATGTCACTTAAGACGTCGGGCACATGTCTTGTGAGGGCGAGGTGCCCAACACTTATGGTATCAGAGCATGACTGAATCAATGATGACTAATGGGATTTCATTGAAATAACCTTATAGGATAATATGCTCACATTTTATGACTCCAGATGTTGTGCTCCGAAAATAGGGTCCAATACTAATCTTCTTCTTCTTACTCCATGAAGACAAGCAAGTGTGAATCTTCAGAAAACGACCCAATTATAATGCTTTTAACTCACTTTAACTCTTTTGCTTCTTAATTGCACCCAAAACCACATATGTGTCAAAGTGATTATCTTAAGCAATTTCATGTCATTAATCACTAAGTGTTATGGAATAATTATACAATCAATTAAGCATATATCAACTTCCCCCACACTTAACTTTTGACCGTCCTTGGGCAAAACATCAAAATTAAGCTTATAGACCCAAAAACATTGACTCAATTCCTATATTTTCCAAGAATACATAATCATAAGCAAAGATGAATGACTTTCAAAAATCATAGCAAGAAATTAACATTCCAAGCTTTTACTCATGATTAATCAACATTTAATACCTTTAAAAACTGAGCAATCTAAATGGTAGACTTGGAAAACGTTTTTAAACAAGCTATGGTGATACGTACACTCAACACCATTCATGATCATGTCATTCCACAACTTGGCATATCATTTCATTTCTCCACCACTAAGGTTCACATGCAAAATCATGGATTAAAGGATTTTTCAAGGTTGTAATGTGGGCAAAGGTAAGTTGAGAGTCTAGGTTGATCCCACAGAGAGTGTGTGTAAAGTTTATGAAATGAAAATAATTGATGTTTATGTTTTGGGGAGGTTTTTGGTTTTGTAAAAAAATAAAATGAAACTAACCTAATGAAAATAAATTAAAGAAACATTAAAAGTGACGAAAGTGGTGAATTCATGAAGGACCCAATTTTTTTGTTAAATCTTGACCTAAACCCTAATTAAACACATTTCATTGATTTGTTGTTCTTTTACCTCACCTTGAACTATTGGTCGTAGATTAACAATAAGCTCTATTAATCCCCTTTTTCCATAGGCTCATTAATTAACCGTAGGTATCGGATAACCTAGGAGATGCTCTTTAGATTTAATCAGACAGCCGCCTGACGAATAAGAAAAACAAACCAATCTAAGCAATAATCACACAAGCTCATATTATTTAACCTTGGTTATGTTATCTGTAACATCCCGTTACCTATGTTAAGGCTAAAATAGTGTTTATAAGAGGTTAATAAGAAATTAGAAAGGGTATTTCATGCTTATGCATAATATGGCATACACATACACAAGAATATTGATTTTTGCACATTAATATGATTGTACAAGCATTCATTGACATTTTTCGGGTATAATTGATTTATAGATGTGAATTATGGATTTTATTTTTCTTGAAAATTAAATTGGAGTGTATTAAAATTTATTTAGCTATTTTGGTGATATTTAGGATATTTTGAAAATTTGGGGTATTTTGGACTAGGTGTAGAAATTAGACACAAACATAGACAAAATACAGGGATGTAAGGATGAGAGAGTTTCAATGTAAGAAGAAGAAAGAAGAAGAAATGAGTAGAAACAAAAATCACTCCTGGAGAAACGTACACCTTGGATGCTAGGTGTCTCCTTTGTATATTGGCATTTGTCACCTTTGCATGTAGTCCATTTATCCTATATATAAACTTATAGTAGGCCATTTGTTACTTAAGCACAATTGCCATTTGTCAACTAATTACTTGTTGGCCCCAAATACTTTTCTTATTGCTTAAGCATGTTTTCAATTTATTTTGTGGTTTTGATTGATTAAATTGTTTGGGGTTAGAATTTTTTTTAATTATAATGTCAATGATGGGAAGATTAAATTGCTAAGATTGAGGGAATTAGAAGTATTAATTGGAGAAATTGAAATTAAGATAGAGAATTGTAGGGTGTTAGTTAATTGAAGGCATAAGAAAGTATAAGGGCGAAGTGGGAAGTTTACTTAAGGATTGATGGTTTAAGGTTTGCAAGGAGGGGCAAATGGGTCTTTTAGCTTCCATTAAATGAAATAAAGTTTTTTGTCTTGTAGTGGAAGAAGAATGAACGAAAATT
>JAOSBL010000008.1:18471871-18485793 GCA_027568915.1 Erythroxylum roraimae
AATTTTCAAGCTAGGCCACTTTGGTGACTAACAAGCTTTCCATGCAATAAACATTTAATTGGACAATTATCATACATTAAAAAATTTAATTTAATTAGTTTGGTCACTTTGGTGACTAACAAACTATTCTAAATGTCCATAATGTCATGTATTATATTCAACATGTACTAAGAACATTTAATTCCAACTATTACATAATATAAAATATTCAAAGTACGAAACAAATATATAATATGGCACTAATTTCTAAAATTATATTATGTATAAATCAATTATGAATTAAATAATCCTTTATGTTCCATCCTAAAATTATTATTATGTATATATATTTTTCTTTAGGTTTAAAGTCCATAATTATTTACTAACTCAAAATGTTGTCCCTTAATGGCCCAAAGGCCCAAAATTAGTCCATAATTATTGAGTTTTGGGCTTGAAGGCCCGTTTGGCGCGTGCTCAGCTTCAGCAGAAGGAACAGCGTCACGCGCCAGCCGCCTGCCCCTATGATGCAGCACGCGCCAGACGCTGCACCATCGTCTTCTTCGACGGTGGTTTCGTTTCTGGATTTGTTTTTTTTAATTAACTATTCTTTGCTTTTATGGATTCTTCTTAACAAGTCCCTTCTAAAATCCTCTCTAGCATGAACCAACAAAGGTAATCCACCATTGTTTTCTTCGGCAGTCATTACATGATATAAAACCCATTTATTTTCTCACTCTAAACCATCATACTGAAAACGTTAGGTTTTATATTTTCAATTTTGCATGGCATTACCATGGATACAGAGGAAGAGACATATCGGTAATGAGTTTTCATTCATACCAACATGATGGTGTGTTTATCTGTATGTTGTATTATGCATTGTTGTATAACACCGAAGATTAATAAACACATACATGTCAACATTCATATTCGGTTCTTGAACAACTATACCCACATGTCAAAGATAGCATCATTCTAGTTCAACACATTTAATTGGTTTTCATTTTCATTTCCATGGTTAAGACCGAAAACTAGTTTCGGAAATGGATGGAAATTAACGAACAAAACAAAACCAAATAACATAAAATCACATTCCAGAAACGCAACAAACAATACCAGGCTCTGATACCAATTGTAAATCATTTAACGGATCGAATGATTTTGAGCGTACCTGTATTCATGCTTTTTGTTTCGTTAGATGTTGATTTCTTTGAAAGAGTTTTATTTCCTCTCTACTTCTTCCTTTAGTGATTTCCTCAATGGTTCAGAAAAATTATGATGCAATAAGTTGTTTCAACTTATATAGCATCACCAATGGACATGTCCTTTGGTAAGTGGAAAAGAGAGGAAAAGGGTCCATGACCCATTTGAGACCCATTCTATAATACCCAATAACCATTATCTTAGGTGCTTTTCATGGTACTCAAACTATAAGTTACATGGGACATAAGATAGTCTAACATGGTGGTATTACAGTTAGCCAGTAAAGGGGACGGAGTAGGAAGCAGGGAAGGGAGAGAGGAAGGGGGGCATAGCAGCAAGCGAGACAAAGAGGACTTAGTGGAAGGAGTGGATGGTTTGCCGGAAAGAGAAGAAAGCCGATGAGCAAGGTGTATGCCCCAAAAGGAAAGAAAACTAGTAAATATGTAGATGAAATTAGCAACAATGTTCAAGAAGGATAATTGAAAACTGTTGTTATAGAAGTTAGCAATCGCACTTTCTTGACAAAAGAGTAAATGTCTTCCCTTTCCCCTAAAAAGAAAGAGGCAGTAATCATAAATCTTTTAGTTTGAGTAGCTCATATTTCTGCAGTTCATCAGAAGTATGGACGTGAACTGTGAACTGACTTCACTTAGTTATAAGTGTAATAGTTATTTTTGTGTACAAGTTCACATTTGTTGCAATTGTCTTCTAAAGAAGGCATCAAAATTAGATTGGGCTTTGAATATCAGCTATTATGTGAGGTTGAGCAAGTGCATAAATGATTATCACATTTTGGATTTGTTATTTCTTCGTAAGCTTTGCTGCCATATTATGTACTATTAGCTAATTACTAGATCAAATGAGAAAAAAAAAATCACCTTCGGTTTTTGCATCTCCATGAGAACCAGATGCTTCTGAACTTTGAATTTGTTCATCTGTAATTATTGGCTGCAAAGTAGAAGATTATGACCATTAGCTGACACCACTAACAAAACTAAAATCAATATTGCTAATCCTTCAACCGGGTACATGTATGTTTAAAATATCAAAGTTGTTGATGTATGGAACACTAACTTCTAGATATGATATGTAATATATCAAACATACTGGCTTATGGTCTTTCTGGTTCTAGTTTATTCTTTCTCTTCCATAAATGCGGCAAAAATATTTCTTCAGTCCAATTTCCCATATTTTAGCATAAGAAGTTCCCAGTTCTAAACCAAATTTGTTATGAAGATAGTATGCCTTTGGACTTTACTTTTTCTTTGTACGAAGCGTATCTCTGCTTCTATCTACCGGTTTTCAAGTAAATCTTTCAGTATTTTACAGCAAACCAGACTGAATAGTTTCTTGTTAGTACAAAAGAAGAAACTGATGTTAAGTGGAATAGTACGTATAACTTTGACCAAGTGAAAAACGGCAACATTTCTTTGTCTTGCATCCTTCAAAAACCATTTTAGATTCCTACCTTTCGATGGTTGTCTGTTGTTTGAAGGCATTGTGCTTCTCATTAGATATTTGTTCATATAACGAAATGGAATTATAGGCATACCTCTGTATTCATCTCTCCCAGTATGTCAACTACAAAGGGCAGTTCTTCAAGCACCTCCTTTCTCAAGCCCTTAATATACTGAAGCAAACGAATTAACAGAAATAGATGATTTAGAATAAGCATAGCAGCTTCTGTGTCTGCTGGTATATGCATAATGGATCAGATCAGGTAATGCTGCAAAACAAGTTTTGTTTCAAAACCTGAATGAAATTGGACATCATTATCTTTCCATCATGACTATATGGCTGCACCATTTGCTTGAAAAGATGATGACTGATCCGGATAACTTGGGAAAGTCTCCTAGTTCGAACTGTAACCGGCTGTGGCACATTGAATACAACACCAATTTCTCCTACCATTTCTCCTGGTCCTAGTTTCGACAAGATCTGAAGAACTCTGATAAGAACATGCTCGATACAAACTGAAAAATTAACAATTTTTCTTATGTGCATAAATCTTCAGATTTTTCAGTATATGAACAAAAATCGTGCAAGGTTGTATCCGTTTATCAACTTGAAATCGATTTTCTGATCTATCTTCGTACCATTTCAATTTATTGCATTTGTTTTTTTCCACTCCCCATTTTAAGTTGTATTACTTCCAGTAAGTAGTACATTTACTTCTGACTTTTGCACCAAGAGGTGCCTCAATGTGAGGAAAAAAAAAAAAAATGTTCCCAGTAGTCTTTTGCTTGGATTGTCCATAAAGAACATGATAAATTTGGTTACTGTTTTTTGCCTCCCCATGAAATTGGAGGAAGAAGAAAAAAGCAATCTAATAATAAAAGATAAGTGAGTTAATTTCAGTGACATCTCATTGTGGTGATGAGATCAAAATTATCAGCACAAATAAGGACTGTATTTCATTAGTCTCTCATTAGATAAAGTGGAAATTTACCTTTTATTAGTTGATTTTCGTGAGTCCCAGGAAAAAAAAGTTAAAATGCAAACAGATCCTCTGGTGCAGACAAAGTCTTACAAGTTAAAAATAGTTAAATGTTGCAGTAAGGTTCAGAATTCAGTGGTTTTTACTAGATGCAGTGAATTTACTGGTTGATTGCAACCATGAGTATGACACTACTAATTTCGTTGCCACATGGAATGAAATTCTATGCAGATGCCAGATTGATAAAGCCCTTCAACGATTCATGCTTTCGTGATCAATTTGGAGATAATTTTTTTTGTATTACCTTTTCCATTCTAAGCTGATGTTGGATGAATCTTACTAGGTGTACGTACAAAAATCATCTTTCTTTATCTAGAAAAACTTCCATTTTACTCCAACATTGTCACCGTAGATAGCAATAAGTACTCTTATCTTGTCAAAGATGAACAGTCTTAAGGTTTTAATTTCGTGGAAGTGTCTTATGTAAATGAAGTTTCTGTCGTAGAAATTTTAGGTGAAAATGTTTCAAGTACCTGCTCTGTTCCATTCTTGTATGTTACCATCTCCTGCAACTCAAAGTAAAGCACAATATTATGTCTAAGAATGTGATAGATGTATCTGAGAGTAATAAAAAGGTGACGTACAACTCCTCCAGATACCAAGATGTAGAAATCTGTTGGAATTTCATTCTGTAAAATGATATCAACCTTAGGTGGAAAGTATTCTACCTTCACCTCTGAAACCTGGAAACAGAACCCAAACATTCTTAATGCAAGGATAATATGGCTATCCATGTCAACCATGGAATCAATCATAACTTCTTATTATTGTTATAATGCCATTTTGTAGACATGTTATACCAATTGGGTGATAAGATCTTGAGAGGCTCCTTTGAACAAATAGGTATTTTCAACGGTGTGATGGAAAAGATAATGTGCAATGCTACTTCTTATAGCCTTAGGTAGGTGTTCCAACACTTCTTCTTGCTTTAATTTGGCTGTCTGAAACTTGAGTTGAACATGGGCCAGCATTTGCTCCTTTAGACCTTCTGGGAGCCTATTCTTACTTGCATATTGCAGAACCTGGTCAATGGAATCCCTCTGCACAGTCACCATGATTGAAAGGTCAAACAAGTTGCAAAATAGTTTCTAGTTATATGGTTGCTGGTTGAAAATGTTAAGAGACTTAAATTATATCGTCTTAGCTTGTGAAGGTGTTAAGAGTATTAACTAATTCATTTAGACTCTTCAATGGTAGAAGAAATTACCAACGCAAAAGTCCGAACAGCACTGCGGACGATAAGATTTGTCATGTTACCGATTATATAAGCTGTAAGGCCTATGTTGAAAAGCATGTAAAACATATTAAAGGTCTTCTCTGATGCATTCACTGCATGCAAGTCCCCATAGCCAACCGTAGTTAGGGTGACTACTGACCAGTAAATGGAATAGGTGTAGCCTAACCAGATGCTTCTATGTTTGAAATCTTGGACCTGAACCCCAATCCAGGTATTATCAGATGCTGTATGATGAGCAGCCAGCCAGAAGTAAAAACACCCTGCTGAGTGCACTGCGAACAGCGTAACCTGTGGAAAAGAAAATGTCTTAAGGTGAAATCTCTCTGGGGAGCAAGTTCCCAGTGTATTCAAGTTACTACTCACGCTGATGAGTTTAGATAATCTGGTCCAAAAGTAACCGAAACGTATGTCTTTCTCTAGCCTGCACAAACTAAGCAATTAGTTTTAAATATGTTGTTGGACAAACTATTCTCCGAGAAGGGATTTCTTCCTGGAGGTACTCTGGTTAGCAATGTTAACCTTTTGAAGAGATCACTGGCGCGCCTAACTCGCCAGAGTCTTAGCAGGTTGAGGAAGCCGAAGGCCTCCCCTTGGTTCAATTTGCCTGTGAAGGTTCGGTATATGACTTGAAATGGCATAGCTGAGGCCAAGTCCATCGGGAACCATAACCTTGTTAGGTACCTGAAAAAGATATATGCCATAGAAGACAGTGATTGTACTATTATTCCCATGTAATCCGTTCAATTAGCAGAAAAGAAACTCGAGTTGGCATTAGCAGCTTTGTTTGCTTCTGAAATTGTATATCATAACCATATCAATGCTATAGTCCTACTTAAGACTTCTACTACTAACAATTTTATAGGCCATGTTTCTGCTCAAATTCCCATGAAAAATCCTATAGTTATCCCTTATTATTGATTGATTTTAATATTGTGTCCCAACTCATATTATCTTACACAAAGAGCTTACTAATAAAACTGATTACTAATAATTAAAAGGAATAAGAAGAATTTATTGTGTACCTACCTCGCAGCGATTTTCTTGTGATCATCCACGAGAAGATAAGTCGCTCTGTCCAAGTAGGCGACAAAGAACGTTAGTATGATATCAACGGCGAAAAAGGCATCGACGACCAAATCGGGTATTAGCAGTCCCGAAGCTGCTCTTTTGAAAGCTAGCTCAAATGGAGATGCCCAAGCCGAGTACACCACCAACACTACCAGGAATGTCTGCCACAACCTACATCACATCATACACTCGATAGTTAATAAACACAGCCTTGGCCTGACAAGGTGCTATAGCTACTCAGGAAATTAGACTTGGGCTAAGGATTTTATTCTCGTTTAACGAATCATATACTCAGTGGTAGAACTTGCTTTTGTATATAATAGGTATATATACTACCTATAGGTATAATTTCAATGAGATGGTATAGAGCTATAATCCATTTGGCGGGTATACAAATTAAAAGAAACTAACTGTACACGTAGCAAACTGCGTGTGCAGAGAAAACTAGGGTGTGATAGTTGTATATTACCGGTATCTGCGATCATAGGGAGCAATTACATACTTCCGGAGCTGCAAGTGGCCTTCATCGATGACGGTTCCGAAAGCTGGCAAAAGACTGCTGGAAACTGAGGCCAAGTTCTTGGCCATGTCCCCACTTGATCTCCTCTTGAACAGGTATGGCAATGGTGAGGACCTGCTGTTTAGTGACGACATATTCTTAGCTGATGGCCGGAGATGGGAAATTGTGATGGTCCCTAGAGCTAGAACTAGAAGTTATGGTTTTGATGAGGTCAATAAGTAGGTAGTAATGAGCTTTCCTTAATATTTTATTTTATCCGCAGATCAATGTCAATTCCATTTAGTTTAAAGCGTTGATGATGCATTGTTTCTTGGAATATAATTAAAGAAACAAGATTCTTATCTTCGCAATAGTTGACTAAAATCTGCTAAATTTAGAAAGAAATATTGTGATCATGAGCCATGACCTATAGATGCCAAGGCCAACCCAGTTTCTAGTTTCTTTCGGATGTCACATACTGTGGACACAAGTTCCATCTGGTTTCTTTCGGCGGGGCTGCTCCTTATAGGAAGCAGATCAGCCATCTAAAGATCTATAATTACCGGAAGCCTTACACAAGTATAGTAAATGAGCCTCACGTGCTACATGTTGCATACTCTGTTCCCCTATTTTTAAGTCAATCCAACTGTTTAATTTTTGTGAGTCTTATCTATTGAATAGATAGATTTTTATAGAATAAAGTAGGTACAGAAGCGGCATTAAAAAACTTTTTTATACCTTAAAATAAGATAGTATCTTTGAAAGGACCAAAATAAGCACTTCCAATGGCCAATGGCTAGCAGTTCAAAATTTGTATTTACAAAATTTGTTTGAGTAACGAGTAAATGAGTAAATTTGTATTTACAAAATTTGTTTGAGAATCCTAAAACATCTTTTGTGGAATCTTCATTATCTTTGTCAATTTCATTTTTCATTTCTCTCTTAGAAAATCTTAGAACAAAGTAATCAAATCTCTCTTAAATCTCTCACTTCATTACTTTTTACACATCCATAGTAAAATATATGATTACTCTCTTTATAGTACCTCTACAAAACTTCTCCACGTGAGGCTCATTTTGCCACCAATGGGCAATCATAACACCTTATCCAAATCAGCCCACTTAAGCTTCATTTTGTCACCAATAAACAATCGAGTTGTATGTTGATTATTTTGGTATGTGTTAGGCTATTAGCATATGTTGGTATATATTGTATTATTTAATGTTATACACAATAGCAAAAGGAGCTTTAGATAACAGACAAAAGCCTAATTATTGTTGCCTTTTTATTAAGACAATAGAATTTATACCATTAAATAAAGTGACACTGCTATAGGTGTAAGGAAAGTTTTTTTTTAAGCAACAAATTGAATAATGTTGCTTAAAATTTTGACTAAGGCAACAAAACATTTCAAATTATAGCAACAAAGTTGAATAGATATAACAACAGTTTGAATAATGTTGCTTCAAGTTTTGACTGAGGCAATTAAATATTTCCAAACTATAGCAACAACGTTGAATAGATATTGCAACAATTTGTGTCTTTATAAGACAATAAAGTGACTTTTTTTATAGAATAATTTATAACAACAAAAGCAACAATATACATACATTATGTATGTCTTAATTACATACTTACTATCAAATGTAAATGACCAAAAAGCTTCATTTATATATGCTATATAGTCCATCAGGACTTGTAAAATTCAATCTTTAACATATTAAAAATACAAAAGCAAAAATTCACTATCTAAAATATTCACCTACATATGTTCCTCCATTTCATATGGAATATAAGTGAATTAATCTAAATACTAAACAAAACCAATATGTCTTTGCATTCTAAAATCCTTCACCAAGTACCTCTTTATCCACTCTTAATCATCACCTTCCTAGAAAGAAAAGAAAAAGAAACAAGAAGTATTTTAGAATTGTTAAACTACTTTATTATGACCTCAATTTAATCAAGACAAATAATATGGTAAAAAAACAACAACACAATGATTCAATTCTTTTTATGAACAAATTCCGAAAGCTTGAACATAAGCAATTAATCTCAACAAAAAGGATAACAAGATGATGTATACAACTAGTGAATTAAGAAAATTTGTCACTTGATATTCTTCATGTTGATATATATGGTTTGGAGGAATAGAAGATTTCTGTCTTGATTGACCAGGTGAAATCAATTTAGAAAGCATGTCTTTATTAGTGGCGTTAGCTTGCCCAAGCTGAGATTGATTGAAGGAGAACATTTGTTTAATCGTTTCTTCTCTATCAGCTTTATCTTGTTCTAGTTGCCATTTCATTTCCAAGTGTTCAACTTTCTCATGTTATAATTCCTTTCTCATTTTCTCCTTTTCAACTTGTACTTTTTAGTTCATCTCTTCTTCCAATGCATTGTTGATAGAGTGCAAATACTCATTAGGAATTTTGTATAAGGCTTCACTCGCCATATTATTTTCTTTCATACTAGATTCATTCACACCCTTCTAAACAGTTTATTATATCTAGGCCTTATCACTCCCAAATCAGCCACAACTTTATCAAGCTTTTGATTATCATTTTCCTTTTTCACTTCTTCAATGTGAGCCAACACAAGAAAATTTGCAGTCACATTAATAAATGCAAGCACCATATATCATTACAAAAAACCTGTTATAATTCCATTTATACTAGAAATAACTCATTTTGATAAGAAGAACAAATCAATAATACAAAAAAATAAAATGGATTAAAAAACACATGAAATAAGCAATAAATTTAGGCATCTTAATAAAAGTAAGAACAATACAAAAAATTATCACAAGACCAACATTGATCACTTGTAACATCCCATTACCCAAGATAAGACTTGATTAATGACTATGAGAAATTACAGAGAAACTAAAAAATGCATATCCTATTTAAGTTAAATATGACATGCACATTTTTGCACATTAATATGATTGTACATGTATTCATGACATTTTTCGAGTATAATTGAGTTATTAACGCGATTAAATTGTGATTTGGCAATTTTGGTATTATTTAAAGTATGCTGAAATTTTTGGTGAATTTTAGAAAAATATTGATTTATGGGCCAACTATATAGTGACACATGGCAACATGTATATGTGACAAATGGCTAAGTTGTATGGTGATGCGTAGACTTAATAAGTTAGTGATAAATGGCACACGTGAGCAGTGACACGTGAAAGACATGCAAAACATACACGAACTTTTATGTTTTGAGGTAGGAACATTTCACTGTAACTATTATTCTTCACTGTGAAGAAACACTCAACACCGAATAGTAAATTGTTATGCTTTTAGTGCACTTGATTCCCTCTTGTTACTGGAATTAATTGCTGGATCAAGTAAGTGAATTTGATGATGTTTTATCGTTAATGATTCTACATATGAAATTATTCATGAGTGTTTGAGAAGTGCGGTTTCGGTGATTAATAAATGAAAGATTTGTGAATTAGGATTGTTCAGAAAAGTATGAAATAATTGGAAAGTTGATGTTTTGGTTTACAGAAATCCGACTGTGGTGATTTCACTATTCATGCTTGTAATTGTGAAGTATTTTTAGAGATGGTTTCACATGGTTTGAAATGAGTTTAATGAATTAAAATGAAGATGTGGTGAAGTTGTGATTTAGAAATGATAAGTTGTTGGGATGAAATAAAAAAAATGGAAATTTGGAAAATCATAGTAGAGAGGGAAAGGATGAACACAGTAGTGAGAGTAAGCTTATGTGAAGTTTCAGTTTTGAAGTTTCATTTTGATTCTTGAGTTTTGAGTTGTTTTAGAGTTAAATAAGTTGCAATGGGTGTGAAAATACAAATAAGATAAGTTGGAAATGGTGTAAAAATCGTGAGTTAAGAAAAGAGAACGAGAAGAATTCTGCAAAACTTTCCTATAAGAGAAGTCACCCTCGTGCATAAGCACGAAGGTGACTTTGCATGGGAAAATTGGAAATAACCCTTCTGCATAAGCACGACGGTGACTTTGCATGGGTGAGTTAAAAGTCACCCTCGTGCTTATTTTGCGAAGTAACTCACCCTGAACACCTTTACTCGGTTCTTGAACCATAACTTCTTCATCCGATATCCAAATGACTTGGTTCTTGAACCAATAGATTCATAAGACATTGATCTAGATCTCCAACAAAAATCATAGCTTTCTAAAATCGATTGGTTGATAAATTTAAGGTGAAATGTGACTATGCTGAAGTATGATAACTGGGATAATTTTTACTGAACATACTCCGATAATTGGACTATATCTTGATCTGTGGACCTCAGAATGAGATGATAATTAGTTTTAATTAACCTAGAGACATAAGGATACAAATTTTCTGGAGAGAGTAAATGTTAATTTTGTCTCTAAGAATTGCAGAATCTGAATTGAAGTTCAATCCATAGTAAAGTTATAGTTCATAGAATAGTACAGAGTAAATTGAGTATAACTTATGGAATACTGAATCAAATGGTATGATCTTGGTTGCAATAGAAACTTAAGACATTGGAGAACAATTTTCTAGAAGGAAGTGTTGCCTAATTTTGTCATTTACCTTATCAGATTAATTATGTAAAGTTGATCCAAAAGCATGTTGTTAGAAAAATTTGAAGTGGTCAATTGGATTATAAAATTGATTTCACATTGTTTTATTTTGGTCCAAATTATAAGTACAAATGATATTAATGAGGGCTTTGATATCTGAATGATTTGATGATGAGAATCACAATAAGATACTCGAAATTATCATTGAACATGTATTGTGCATATTTTATATAAGTAGATATGCATAAAGGAATAATTTTACATTTGTGCAAAAATGTGATATTTGTAAATGTGTTGTGTATGTTATAGAGGAGCACATCAGACGCCAGTTGGATATTGCAGAACCATCCAGGCAATAGCTTCTTGGAGCGTACTGTGAGTCAACTTAGATGAATTTCCTAGGATTGATTTGATTTGGTTTGTTAAGCTTCCAATTATTGAACTGTTGCAGTTTGTTTCTAAATTCTGGACTTAAAGTCCAGGAGTAAATATTTGGGACTATATTGGAAGTGCTCTGATTTGTTTAATAATTCTGTATGAAATGTGGATTCTTAACGAAAGTTGAATGCCAGACTTAGGTTCGAAGATTATGAAATTTCTGATTGTGTATTATGCTATGTGAATTCTCAACAAAAGTTGAATGCTGGACTTAGGTTCGATGATTATGAAATTCTAACTGTGCTTTATAAATGATTGTGATATATGGTAAATTTTGAATTGATGCATTTCATAAAATGCATGCTCAGATAAAGGCGTTGTGACTGGAGTAGCCAGTATCAAGCGCTTGCACGTAGAGCTTTGCTCCGTGATATATGATTTTGCACGTACAGCTTTGCTCCGTGATATATGATTCTGCACGTAGAGCTATGCTCCGTGATTTGTTCTGATTTAGCCCAATGGGCCAGTATTTGTATATGTGATAGGCACTCGGTCACAACAATAATAACGAATGTGGAGTCTTATATACATCTGTATTTGTTTATATATGTTCTGATTATTAATAATTAAATGATGTGCCATGACAGTGTGAGTTTATGGAATATACATGTTTTGCATAAATAATTGCGAAATATGTGACTTGTGTATATGAATCCGGTGAAATAATAAATGATGGTTCACACATTAAGTTCACAAAATTCATAAAAAATTACAACGTAACTTTTAAGGTTCAGAGGAGTTATCCAATTAGACCAATTGGAGTTCAACCACTGCAAATGAGCATGAGTTAGGGGTCGAGATCAGTTTGCACCTGCAAATGTCTTCAGTGATTTTGTTTTTGAATTATATTCCATAAGAATTGTACCAAGTGTATGTGAATGATTTGGTAATGATATGACTTTATGATTGTAAGTGTTTTGTATCTGAAATGGGCCCAAGTGGCTGTTGAATGGAATTGTTTAAAGACAAATAAAGTGGGCTCAATTTGATTAATAATTTCCGCGTACGTTTACTTTGTTTTAAAAAAAAATGTAATGAATTTTGACTTAATGAGCGTTCTAGCATGCCATTCTTACGGGGCACGTACTCGGATATCACTCCGGATGTCAGGTGCATATCTTGCGAGAGTGGGGTGCTACATCATTTATGGTTTTTACTTTAGTTAGATGTTTTCAAATGCTTTAGTAGTAATTCTATAATCTGAAAAAAAAAGAAAATTAATTTATATATTATTGTTATTATGAAACTAATAACTTTTACGATTAAAATTTTAAAAATAATATATAACTTGGTTCAATGAGTCTTAATAACTTATTGAAATTGAATTCCAAAACATTGTAATATGCTATATTAACTTTGTCTCTCCCTAGTTTTGTTCCTATCTCAAATATCTGCTTATAACTTATAAAGTAGATTAATAATTAGCATAGCATGTTTGATGGATGAGAATACAAATGACTTATGCAGCTACCATTTTACAAAGAAATGATAGGTTTTTCCTATAATTTTTAAATTCTACTTACCATTGGTAAGTAATGCTTTACTGTAGCATGCTTTACCTAAACTTGCATAATACTCATATTTGTATATTAATATTATTATTAACCGGTCTAAATAAAAAATTGTCCCTTTTAAAAGAACGCATAATAATACATGTCTCCAAGTAGGCCAAGAATAGATTGAGTGCACATAATTCACTCTATCTTAGGCCATGATACACATGAAGCAAGGGGGAAGCGACTTTTATGTGTTTCTTCCAACCATAACCAGTGTCTAAGTAGAGATAAAGAGATTTGTGCATAAGAACTTCTGTAATTGGATAATCAGCACATATGTGTTTTTTCTAACCACAACCAATGCACAACTTTCTTCTTTTGCTTTGCTATTCTCTTACATACATGTTTCCCAAGTTTCTCTCTATCTCCCCACCAAGCTTTTCTCTTGCTCTTCATAAATTATTCAACTATTCCTTTTGTGCGTAGGATTTTACTATCAACGCAAATCTAAGAACTTTCATTATATTTTTAAAACCCAAAAATATCAGGGCAAAACTAACGCTGCGTTTGGTTACCGTCTTCAGTATGTAGAGACGGAACGAGACAAAAATTTGGAGACAGAACAGAACAAAAATTGGAGACAGTGAGCTGTTTGGTTGCGATGGATAGAACAGAAAATCTGTCTCCGTCTCAAGGACAGAAATATGTTTGGTTGCAGTGAACAGAACAAAAAAACAGTGTCAATGACGAAAATGCCTCTGCAGTATAATATGATTGGAAAGATATAATTCATTGATTATTTTATAATTGTATCAATATTTATTTGAAGTGTATTTGTAATTTTTTAATTGTAGCAATAATAAGAAAATTAATTTTGTATAATAATAATAATAATAATAATAATAATAATAATAATAACAACAACAACAACAACAACAACAACAACAACAATAAT
>JAOSBL010000008.1:18485893-18502687 GCA_027568915.1 Erythroxylum roraimae
ATGATGATGAGTTTAATAATATAATTAAGAATAAAAAATTGCTTATGTGAGGGGAGGGGTATTTCTGACATTTCCTTGTATGTTTTGTTTTTGTCCTTAAGACAAGAATTCTTGTACCACAGTTTTGGAAGGAACAAAATTTTTTGTCTTTGTTCTCTGAAGACGGAACAAAAATGGGTGAGGGCAGTAAGCAAACATGACGGAGGACAGAACTTTTATGTCCTTATCCACTATTCTCACCCACGAAGACAGCAACCAAACGTAGGGTAAGCTTTTCTCCTCAGTGGATGACAAGCATGAATAACATACAGATTCATTATTTTATTAAAACCCAAAAAATAAGTTATAGACTGAAGATCACATACCTAGGTTTAGCATGTTCTTCACATACCTAGGCTTAGCGTGTTCTTCAACATGAACAAACATATAGACTGAAGACGAAAATCACATTGCTGTCAACAGATACAACAAGAAATGTAAGTGAGTCACAACGTCACTGAAGAGTTTAATCTTTTAGAGGAAAAGTTAAAAGTCTACAACTTTTGGCGCCTGTGTATAATCCTAAGTATTATTATATATCACAAGTTTTTCTACCTAAACTATTATAAAGAGTATAATATATGCATAAAACTATTTATTTGATATATATATATATATATAATACTTTAATTATTATTAGTTATGACAAAGTTTGTTCATTTGCTTTAATTTAGCCTAACTCGGCTCGAGCAGACTAATATGATCCAAAATTTAAAATTAAAAAATGATGTTATTTTTATTTTAAAAATTAAATAATATATTTAATCGAGTTTGGTTACGCTCGATTATGCTTGGGCTCATGTGGGGCTTGGGCCTAAGTGGGTTTGAGTCTATGCTACTTATTGTCACCCTTGATTATTGTTTAAAGTTGTAACATATTTAATTATTGTTTATATAAAATTTTATAGCAACAACATTTTAATTTTGTTGCCTTTTTAAATATATGACAATAAATTATTATTAGCATTGCCTGTTAATATTACTAAAGGCCACGCTTTAAAAACCATTGCATTATATTAGTTTTAAGCAACACATTTAAAAATGTTACAAATTTAATGTTGCTTGATGCATTTTTTTGCAGTACTGATAATTTATAAAATGTAGAAGTATTTTCTAGTTAATACAGTGGTTTTTATGATATAATGCAAAGATTAGCTTGTAAATTGTTATTCAACAAATTAAGGAAAGGATTATATTATGGTATTTTCTAGTATTTTTATTGCCTATAGGTTGACTTTTTACAAAGATGTGTTTGTTGGCAAGAATAATAAATTGTACAAAATTCCATAATGTCATCATCCTTCTCCTTTAATGGAAATATCCCAGTTTAATATTATAACTAAGAAATTATAAGACCTCAGTCTAATATTTAAGTACCATGTCTGCATACTGCAAAATCTATATACCTATAAATAAAAATACCACCACTGCACAATGAGTTTGTAGGAAGATACTATAAAAAATATCATTACTTGACTCCTTACATTTTAGTGAATATCCTATTGACAATTAGCATTAGCAATATTATTCCTCATTATATATATCATACCATGACTTATTACCAAGAATATCATGCCTTAATAATGTAATACCAACCTCATGCAAAAAATACCACTAGTTATTAAAAATAAGTAACATCTACACTTAAAACTGAGAATATTGCAATTGAGCTCAAAGAATATTAGGGTATAATACAATCCACACCTATGTACGAAAATATAATCACTTAATAAAAATAAATAACAAGTACATTTTACTTTGGGGATACCATAATTGAGTACAAATAATATCATGTCTCAATACAAACTGTACTAGGACTTAATATGTTAAATACCACTACCATGTATATAAATTACCATCACACATTAAAAATAAGGGACACCTTTACTTAAATATGGGAATGTCATGATTGAGTCCAACTAATATTTAGCATCAGTGCACACTATACTAAGACTATATACATCCCACATCATACGTATTTATAAAAGAAAAATCATCATTTGTTATAAATAAGTAATACATTCACTTATCTAAAGGCAAATTATGAAGGAAACATACTGATATATGCCTATGTATTGAATCGTGTCCTTATTGGGTTTTATTGGACACAATTATATATGCCAATGTTTCCAACCATGTTCATTTTACAAATTTTGAAAGGACAATATGAAATATATGGATTGGCAAATGACTTTGTAACAAATCATGTCCATTAAAGGTTTTGCTAGGCATAATGAGATAGACTTATGTATAGTTAGTCCATTTCATTTTATAACTTTTTAAATGATACGTAAAGGAATTATGTTGGTACACAAACAATTAGCAACTTTTGTCCATTAAAGGTTTTACGAAACACAGTTAAGTATACACTCATGTGATTAATTGTATTCATGTTAGAAAATTTAAAGGTACCATATCAAAGAAACAGATGGGCAAATACTTGTGTAGTAAATCATGTCCATTTACTTGTGTAGTAAATCATGTCCATTAAATGTTTTAATGGAAATGATTAACTCTAGTGTTGTTAATCCTATTCATGTTTAAATTTCTAAGAGACTATACGAAGGAACAATCTATGTCTAATAAAGGTTTTATTAGACATGTTTGACAACACACTCGTATGGTCATCTTTGTTCATGTTAAAACATTTAAAGGGACATTGTTAAGGAGTCATATTGGCACATGCTCATATAATGAATTGTGTTTAGTTTTGTAATTCACATTATGTAGGGTAATAAAGTTTTTCATTTATGAAAGCTTCGTTGATAACCTTCAAATAACTCCTCCTGCCGTGTGGAATATAATATCTTCTTCTTTCATTCTTAATTTTGAATAGAACTTAGAAGTAAACAACTAATATCTCTCTTGATTCTTCCAACCTATCATGTTTTAGATGCCTATACATCAAGGTAGACATTGTGTTGACATACCTACCTCACAATCGAGAAGTAGACATAGCAAGAAGACAATGTCGCACCCTTCTTCCTCTCTTTCTTTATGGATTTTATATGTTCATATTTTATATCTATAATATATATGTTTAGACATGCATTTATAGATGGTATTTTAGGTGTTGATTTTGTTCAAAATGACTAAGTTGGCAAGAGAAAAAGTTAGGGATAATGTGGTGTTATTTATTTATAGTATTTGGTAAGAATTTGTAGCTTATAAATTAGTTGGTGATAATTTATTAACATATATTCTTTGACTTTCATGGATGTTATGTCTCTTTATAATATTTGATTTGGTGTTGTCAAAATTTATATTTTTATTAATAGAGTCCAAAAAGGAAGGATAAAATTGTAATCTCCTCCATTAGAAGGAAAGAAGGTCATAAATGTAAAAAGGAAGGTAATTGACAAGTATTTTATTAAAATTAATATGATGATGATGTAAAGCTATTTTGATTTAAAATTTAAAATGTAGGTTAGGGATGAAGTTGTCACCCTTAGACAAGTTAGTAAAATAGGGGCCTAAAGAATATGGTATGATATTGCATAAAGTTAAAATAAATTAATATAATTTAGTGATTAAGGATTATTGTGTTTGATTTTTAAGTACTTTGTATGAATATATACAGACTTGTTAAATGTGTTATTATTCAAAGATCATCTTCAAATGGATTCAAAGCCTTATTCTAGAGTAGCTGAAATAAGTTACCAATATAAGATTTAGTGAACTCCAAGATATAAAAAGGTTTAAAGATAGAAAGGATGTGTGCTACTGGCTTTATAGTTGGTTTAATTTGAATGAGTTATCATTAAGAGTAGGGGATGATCAAATGAAGGAGCTTAGTGGTGGTACTATTGCATAGATTATTAGAGTTTCTTTCAATTGGAACCAAATTACTAGGAATAAAAATGGATGAGGCTTAAAAAGGAGTACAAAATTAAAAATCACCAAATCTTAGTTAAAATGTTCCTGCAGGTTTACTAAGAAAGATGTCCCTAAAAGTGTTAGATTTAGACTAATATTAAGCAACTTTCTTTTATGTTTGAGGTTTAAGAATTGCATATATAACATGGTGTATGATTATGAATTTACTTTACAATATTCTAATTCCTTTACATAGAGCTTATGATATGAATACCTGATAGTTTGTTAATGGTTTTTCATCAATTTTGCTACTTGAAAGTGTGTGTAAGGCCTCAACATATATCCTAGAAGTATTATAACGTGTCTAGGGTGTATTAAGTAGTGAACACAAAGAATTAAGTGCATTTAACCATAGTAAGAGACATAATGGTACTGAATGTAAAGGACATGGGTAAATGGGTAATTTTTTCATTTCAGTATGGACAGATATACTTAGACGTGAAATATGGATGAGAATGAAATTAATTGATGAGATTATACCAATGTAGGAATTAAACGAAGAAGAAGGACTAAATGTGCAATTTTCTTAAAGTCAACATATGGAAAAATTGGATTAAACATGTGTGACCAATGGGATTAAAGCATGTGGGATTAATAGGATTAAAGCATATGTAACTAATAAGATTAAACATGTGTGACCAATAAGATTAAAGCATATGTATCCAATAGGATTGAGGCATGTATGGCATGAGATGGGCATGTAAAAGAGGAGTGAGGGACGTGCATTTAGGGTTTTGAATGCAAAATTTGCTTATCCTCATTTTCTATCCATTCCATCTTCTTCATCATACCATTTTGCATATAAGGAATCAAGCTAGCAGTAGGTGAAAATCAAGAAAAAAGTTAGTAGTTTTCTCTTCATCTAAGGTTTTGTTATGTGTATGTAATTGTTGAAGATGAGTCTTGAATTGGTGTGTTATGTGTAGAGGATGAGAAGACCAAAGGCAAAGGCAAAGGGAAGCAAGTGGAGTGAAGAAAAAGGGTTTTGATCACTTCTTCAAGAGGTATGAAAATTTTTGATAAGTTTTCTTGGATTTATAAGCATATGATGTGAGGGGTGATAGTGGTAGATTGCATAATATTTTAGTGGGTAGTTTAGTATGTGTTTAGTGTTAAATTGAATGATTAGTGTATGTTTATGTTTATGTTAGGATTGTGTTATTTAGTTAGACATTTGTGTTTTGAGTGTTTTATGGGTTAGAGCATGCTATTGAGCTTAAATTTTGTGTATTTGAGGTACTTTGATGTGTTTGTTAGTGTTTCAGATCAAATATTGAAGAACGGAGAGAATTCGGAGGAAACCTGAAGCAAGGCCTAGGCCTACGATTATGAAAAAAAGCCTAAATCTTGGGCAACGATCGTGGCCTACGCGATAGACAACGTGGACAACATCCTAAACGCGACTTATCGAGGGACATTTGAGACTTTTTAGACTCGGGAAAATCCTAAGGTTTGCCTAAAATGGACAATACTATATAAAGAAAGATAAAGAACCCTAGAGGGAGCTCTTTCAGTTTGAGAAAGATCCAAGGAGAGAAGAAGAAGAAGAGAGAAGGAGGAGAAAGGAAGAAGGAGAAGAAGGGGTTACAGTGCTGCCATCTTCCCGGTCTATTTCAACCCTTCTAAGTGATTTTTCATTTCATCTTTATTGTTCTTTCTTTTGAATGTATAAGATGGATTTGATAGTGAGAGATTTGGGTTTGATGATGATGTTCTAAACTTCTTAAGGGATTTTTTCTTGAATCAATGTTAATGTGATTTCTTTTAATGTTAATACATTAGGTGTTGTGATTATTTTTTGTATTTGCATGCTTCAGTAACAAATCAAGAGAGTGAACTAATAACAAAATGATTAGATTAGGTAATGAGAGTTAAACAATATAATAGATCACACAAATAATGAAATCGGGAATTTAGATGAAAAGAGATCTTGTGTGAGGACCCAGTTGTCTATTAGAGGGCTTAAGATCTGATTGGATTTGTGGGTCTTTTGTTAATTAAGAGATTGCAAATTTCATAATTCAATTAGGGGTTATGATTTTGGGTTTAATGATTATAACTCAAGAAAGAGTAATCCACACTTCAAAAGTTTAGGATCGATACCGTATTAACTCAAAAGTAATCATGTTAGCATTTGATGATAGGATAAATCCTCCTTCTTATAATCGCCTAATCTTCCTTGTGTGTTTTCCATTGTGAATTTGGTGGTGCTTAATTTGGTTCTTTGTGTGTTAATTTTACATTTTAATTCCAATCAATCATCTTCACTTGTTTACTTTTCTGTGTAGCTTTTATTTTCATTTTAATAATTCTTTAGGCCTTAGATATTGTAGAATTAGATTAGTTTGACAACTCCATAAGGGATCAACACCTCACATACTGCACCTATGACCTGTGCGCTTGCAGTATATCGAGGATTTTAAATATATTAAAACTTGCCTTAATAAGGAGAATTGATAAAAGAAGTATTCCATAAGCAAATGAGATGTTGTTGGTTAAATTTGGATGTGTTTTTGCATTTCTCTTGCATGATAAGATTGAAGTTAGTTGATTTGGGGATGTGTACCTCGCTAGATGGATAGGTTACACTGAATGGACTTCTATAATTTGACCATATCTTGTCCTGTAGACTTCCAAATTGGATAATTATAATTGGAGATTAAACTAGAGACATAGTTCTAAAGCTTTCATTAAGGAATCAAAATTTGATTCTGCCTCTAAGATTTTTGAATTCTGGATTGAAGTTGAGTTTTGGCTACTGTCCCTGTTTTCGAACAACCTTTAGTGTTTTGGGTATAACTCCTAGAATAATTAACCAATTTGCATGAAATTTTTTCCATTAGAAAATTAAAACAAAGATAATAAATTTATAAAGACTTTAAAGCCTAAGTTGAACATCTACTATGTGAAAATTTTGAGACAAGTGGGAACTATTGTGTAATTTGTTGTTGTACTGTTTAGGGTAACTAAATTTTCCTCACTCGTATGCTACCAAAATTTATCTAAACCTTTTCTTTTTGGATGTCACTAAAGCTTAGCAAACCCACTTATAAGGGTAATATGAGATTCATCATGCATGTAAAGTGTATATACATTAATGCTTTCGTTGATGTATAATTGAATAGGAATATGATCATAAATCATATTAAATACAATTTGACATGGTTAACATTTTCAAATTAT
Organism: Erythroxylum roraimae; assembly: GCA_027568915.1. Classification (NCBI taxonomy): domain Eukaryota; kingdom Viridiplantae; phylum Streptophyta; class Magnoliopsida; order Malpighiales; family Erythroxylaceae; genus Erythroxylum; species Erythroxylum roraimae. The sequence continues at coordinate 18,492,992 of JAOSBL010000008.1, forward strand.
AATGCAAGCATAATGAAACGAATTTGTATGTTATGAATTTTTGCTCTTTAATGTGACTCTGAAATGTAATTATAATGTTCTAATGATGGGCTTTAACTAGTCAAGTCTTAGTTGTGGGTAAATAGGCATGCCTAGAAGGGTCTGTAACAGCTTTTGTTTTGAGACGCTACGATGTCTTCTGTTTTAGAGACTTACGTCTCTTCTGTTTTAGAGGTTATTGCCTCTTTTGTAGATACCAATAATAGGTATCTTCTATTATTGTAACATCCCATTACCTGTAGGAAGGTTAGAATAGTAATATAAGTGATTAATGAGAGATAAGAAATGCATTTTTCATGCTCATGCATAATATGTCATACACATACACATAAATAGTGAAGTTGTTGCATATGAAAATAATTGTACATGCATTCATGAATAATTTCGGGTATAATTAGACAAAGTTGTGATTTTTGGGAATTTTGAATTTATTTATATTGGAAATTTTATTGATTAGTGTGATTGTGATACTTTTGAATTTTGGTAAATTTTGGTGATTTTTGAAAATTATAGAGTATTTTGGAAAATAGGAAAAAGAAATCAAAAGAAGTTTAAGATAATCAGATTGTAAAGAGGAGAGCTAAATGGAGTTAGTTTAAAAAGAAACTAAGTTAGAACTTAGGGATTAGGAAAGTGACAAGTGTCACTTAGTTAAGTTACTGTTATAATTTGTTAGAAATAAGTTTGAGTTATCTGAGAGTTGAAAAGGGGATAGTGTTATTTCATAAGCTTCCATCTCTTTCGTAGCAACCTTCTTCAAATTTTCTTCAAATACACAGAGTTTTTCATCAAAATCCTTATGAGGGATTTCTTTACTTTTCCTTTTTCCTAAACCAATCCCACCTTGTTATTATCTATTCTGTCCTAAGGAAAACCATAAGTTAGTTATTTTTCTTAGTGAATACGTAATTTTGCATGGAGTTAGGGCTTGAAGATAGTTGAAGCTTTTGGAGTTTTCAACAGGTAAGTAGTGAATAAATTTGTTAGAGTTGTAGATTTTGAAATAAATTGATGAATTTACTATTAGTTGCATGGATCATGGCATTTACGTATATATGTTTATGAATACTGTGTTGATGGATGAAAAAGTTGGTCATAGTGTTAATTTAGTTTTTGGTGGATTGTTAGTGATCAGGTGTTGTAGAAATGGTTTTTGGAGTTGAAATAGCAATGAAACGATGTATAAGATTAGTAAAGAAAATATGATCACCTAAGTTGTGATGAAAATATGATTTGATATTTTGTTCAATTCAATTTTATTGATTAATTTATTATTATTCAGTTATGTATTATATTCTTGATTTAATATATTTGGAATATTAGTTCATTATCTGATTTTATATGATTGAGATTAAGAAATCCTTTTATGTGAATAGATTTATCACAATTGGAAGGAGTTGTATGCAAACCTAGAGATAGGTCGACATAAATCCTCTATATTAGAGTCAAACCTAATAGTAAAATTCATGAATCAATAATGCAATCTTAGAGGTTTTAACTATAAAGATATTTCAGTTAATTAACTGAGGGTTAGTTGTTAATAGTTTTGAGAAAGATATTAACGTAAGATAAAAATTTTCAAGGTCCAATAATCAATAATTTAATTATATGATAAAGTGTTAGTATTTAATAATTCTTTGGGGATTCCTCACTTAGGTCCTATTTACTTGATATTAACTTTTCATATTTGTCTAAATTCATTATTGTGTTAATCTTATTTTAGTTGTTTAGTTTAATTTTTAATTAAATCCATAAGATAATAGAAAAAAGGGTTAATACTAATACTTACCATTCTCGTAGGAGCGACCCATACTTACCAGTGCTAACTACAGTTATACCATGCACTTGCTGTTAAAACTGATAAATCTTTATAAGCATAGAAATTAGCCAATCACAAACGCATCTCTCGAGTTCTTTTTTTTTAGAAAGTCAATTTTTGAGTTCTTTGAAAAGGGTAATCTTTTGAAAGATAATAATAAGACCTTTTCATTCTTAATTCCTAAAGGCCTTAACCTTGCTTTCGTAAAGGAGTTTAGGCCAATTCTTATTGCAATTTTTTTGTCTAAAAAATAATTTCAAGATGCTAGCCAATCAGTTTAGTAGGGTTTTGAAATCACTGATAAAGTAAAAATCAAGGAAGACAAATAAGAGACAACATGTTAATTGCACAACAGTTATTTAAGGGTTATAAAAGAAAGAATTCTCCTAGAAATTGGGTCATCAAGGTGTATTTCTATAAAAACTTTTAACTCCATAAGCATGGATTTCTTCAAAGAACTACTAGAAGTTTATGGATTCCCTAATAAATTCACAGATTAGGTTACTCAATACATTACCTCAACATCCTTCAAACTACTAGTAAATGGAGAGCCTACACATATTTTTAAGGGAAATAGGGGCCTCAAACAAGATGATCCTATATCCCCTTGTTTGTTAATCATATATATGGAAGCTTTGACTAAACTAGTGAAGCATAACATCACCATGGACCTAGTTTTCGAGTATCATAGCAAATGTAAAAGGTTGGGGTTGTTTAACTTGTGTTTTATAGATGATTTGCTTTTATTCCCAAGAGCTTAAGATAGACTAGTAAGCATTTTGATGGCTTCTTTCCAAACCTTAAAAGAACTATCTAGACTCCCTGTCCATCTTATTAAGAGTCACTTTATCCTTTCAACATTTTGCTTTTGATCAAGTCGAGTGACTTTTAAGTATTTTAAGTTTACAACTCAAACAACTTCCATTCTCCTACCTTGGTCTCCCCCTGTCTGCTAAGAGGCTTCAATATGGAGAATGCATATCATTCATTAAAAATGTTCAAAAGAGACCAGAACATTGGTGCAATAATGATATATCATTTGTTAGAAGACTTTAACTTATACAGTAGTACTCAAATCCCTTCATGAATACTAGTCCCTAGAACATCTTTCCTTCCAAAAGCTTGATAAAATAACTAGAGAAGATGATGAGGTTTCCTATGGAAAGAGAGGAAAAAGGGAAAATTCATGTTAAAGCCAATTGGCAAGAGATATACAAACCTATAGAAGAGGGTGGCTTGGGGATTACATCTGTAAGCTTGAGAAACAAAGTGCTATTGGTTAAAAAATTATAGAGGTTGGTGGAAGGAAAAGACTCACTTTGAATAAGGTGGATCCATATTATATTCCTAAGAGGTAAGAGCCTACAGAAAATAAAAGCAAGGACATCTTTCTCTTCGTTCCTTACTCAACTTCTATATAATAAGGATTCAATAGGGAGGCATATCAAATGTATCAATGGAAGTGGTCACAAGGCCTCATTACTCTTTGATAATTGGAGCAAAGTAGGCTCTTTAATGCATTTACAACACAACCAGCTAGTACTTAGAAATGTATTAGTGGACACCAAGGTAAAGGATCAAGGTGAGCCAATAGGCTAATGTCTCGGCTAAGATCACTCCCACTTTACCTAAGGCTATGTTTGGTTGAATGCAAGGTTTTTAACGAAATGGTTTACAATATAATGGAATATAAATGGATGTAATATTATAAAATTATTGTTTGGGAGGGATGGAAGGGTTCATAATGTAATATAGTGAAATGTTGTTTGGAATAAGGGTTCATAATATAATATAGTGAAATAGTATTTATTATTTTACATTCCATCCTAAACCCCCCAAATCGAAAGTAACTTATTTTTACTGTTTATAATGAAATGTGATGTAATGTGAAACCCTCTTTTTCCATCTTATTTCATTTCATTCCATTATAAATCCTCTTTCTAAATGATGAAATAATATTACATTTCATTCTATTCCATTAACAAACAGCCATCCAAGCATAGCCGTATTATAGTCCTAATCCAGGGAAAGACGATTCCCATCAATACTTGGGAAAATCAGATGGCCTCTTTTCGAATAAATCATGTAAGGAGCTATTAAGGCGTACAGGTACAATTGTGAAGTGGAGCAAAATAGTTTGGAACAAGTCTTTATTGCCAAAAGTGTCCTTTATAATGTGGCTGGCAATAAGGAATAAAATGACTGCAATGGCCAGGGTGAACCACCGGAATCTACTAGCAGTACGTGCCATATGCATGTTTCGCTTAGAAACTCAAAGCCACCTCTTCTTTGAATGTAGTTATTCGGAGAAATATGGAAAATAATCACAGAACAGATTACAGAGGCGAAATTGCAACTTTGAAGCAATGGTGCAATAGATGAGTGAAGACAGGAACTGAGGAACATATCCGAAGGGGATCTTAATATGTCTAGGAATGTCCATGTATAAGTTATGCATGGAGAGAAACTGTCTGGTGCAGATAGCAAGGAAGATCATAGACGAAGACATTATCTGAGACGTAGGGGAACTGCTTCTACTGGAAAAAGGGACATTTTTTTTTTTTGAAAAAGGGACATTATTACTTTGAAACTCTTATACTTTCATATTTTTTTAAATTTTTATTTTGGTAAATATTTTTATTATTATTATTGGTAAAAGAGCAGTTCCATGTCCGTCCCTCTCGCTCGTTTCATCAAGCAAGCAATACATATGCATCCATTTCCCATCCTCAAGAACTTCTAGAGTTGGAGTTGAAATCATTCACGCTTACCTCAACAAATTCTTTCCACTTTAAAGACACTATAATTAGTCTCACATATACCGTCAAACATCTTTTGTGCATTCACTAAATTATCGAATTTTATCTCATTGGAGCAGGAATTCAGTCGGAAATTGCATAACCAGGCGTCCAATCCTTGAGTTATTGACTAACATGTTGTCACGAACGAGTGAATCTGTCACTTGAAAATGGGCGTTCACTTTCCTAGTGGATGCTCGTAACTGATCAACTGCTTATAGATAATGGTAGCGTTTCTCTACCTACATTCTTAAGTAGACGCTCTTGTTATTTGATCCTACTGAGTCCACTTTTTTCATCAATAATTTCTCCATGGGCGTTGGTTCCTCGTGGTATGAGCATGAAGTATCTTCAGTTCTGTCTTGTCTTTTCAATTCCGCGAAATGGCTAAAAAGTGGTCTTCTTGGGAGTTTCATAGGTTCCCGATTCTCGTTTCAATTTCTGGCCCAAATTTTTGGATATTTTGCTTTCCATAATCGATCAACAATTGTCATCTTAAATGTTAAGAGAGAGGCAGAGATTTGTGGGGCTATTGCAGCACTGCTCAAGGTGTTTGTTGGCTGATCAAGGAGCACAAGTACACGGAGCCGTGGTGAAAATGGGGTTTGGGACTGATTCAATATTATGCACGAATCTTATTGACATGTACGGAAAATGCAGTAGAGTCGGCGTTGCTCGTGAAGTGTTTGATAGAATGCTGGAAAGTAATGTAGTTTCTTGGACAGCTCTTATGTGTGGATACGTGCGAAGTGGCTATGCCAAAGAGTCGTTAATTTTATTCTCTAGAATGGAATCATCAGGTGAGAAACCAAATGATTTCACTTTCTCTACTAATCTGAAAGCGTGTGGTATGTTGAATTATCTCCGCACTGGCATGCAGATTCATTGTACTTGCATGAAAACTGGATTCTATGCAGTGAATGTGGTGGGAAATTCTCTTATTGACATGTATTCCAAATGTGGTAGAATCAACGAAGCTGCCCAGATATTTCAAACTATGCTGGGACGAAATCTTATAAGTTGGAACTCAATGATAGCTGGATACACTCTAGCAGGATTTTGTGAGAAAGCATTGGTGTTGTTTCAACTATTGCAAGAAGAAGGGGAACTCCCTGATGAGTTTACAGTAACAACTACTTTAACGGCTTGCAATGGTCTTGGTGCCATTAGAGAAGCTATACAAATTCATGCTTCCTTGATCACTAGTGGATTCAAATATTTGGTTAAGACAAGCATTGCATGTGCACTTGTTGATGTATATGTGAAATGTGGAAAGTTGTTTGAAGCTCAGAAAGTTTTTGACCAGATAGAAAAGAAGCATGTGACATCATGGAGTGTTCTAATTCTTGGTTATTCGCAAGAAGGAAACTTAGCAAAGGCCATCCATTTGTTTAGGCAGCTAATTGAGAGTGGGATTGAAATCGACGCATTTGTTCTCTCTACCATGATGGGAGTGTTTGCTGATTTTGCACTTGTGGAGCATGGCAAGCAAATCCATGCATACGCAGCCAAAGTCCGACCTGGTTTAGACATATCAGTACGCAATTCGATTGTGGATATGTATCTAAAGTGTGGAATGACAGACGAGGCAGACAGATATTTCAGTGAAATGACCTCTAGAAATGTGATATCTTGGACAGTTATGATCACGGGCTACGGGAAACATGGCCTTGGAGAAAAGGCAATTACTCTCTTTAAAAAAATGCAATTAGATGATATCGAGCCCGATGATGTAACTTACTTGGCCATACTCTTTGCATGTAGCCATTCTGGTCTAGTTGAAGAAGGCCAAAGATACTTCTCAAGTTTGTGTGCTGACCACAGAATTAAAGCTAGAGTAGACCACTATGCTTGTATGGTTGATCTCCTTGGCCGAGCTGGGCGCTTAAAAGAAGCTAAGAATCTCATAGACACGATGCCTCTAAAGCCAAATGTAGGTATATGGCAAACGTTGCTTAGTTCTTGTAGAGTACATGGAGACTTGGATATTGGAAGAGAAGTAAGTAACATTCTTTTGAATTTGGACGGAAATAATCCAGTCAACTACGTGATAGTGTCAAACATGTATGCTGATGCTGGCTGTTGGAGCGAAAGTCAGAGAATAAGAGAATTGGTGAAGATAAAGAAGCTTAAGAAAGAGGCTGGACTCAGTTGGATAGAAATTGACAAGAAGCTTCACTTCTTCTATGGTGGAGATGATGCACACCCACATACTGACAAAATCCATGGGGTACTGATGGAAATGGAAAGGAGAATGAAGGAGGAGTTGGGCTACGTTTGTGGGGTGAAATATGCATTACATGATGTGGAAGAGGAGTCCAAGGAAGATAGTTTAAGAGTTCATAGTGAGAAGTTAGCAATTGGTCTGGCATTGGTTCAAGGTGGCTTGGAAAGTAGGGTTATTCGTGTCTTCAAGAACTTGCGGGTTTGTGGGGATTGCCATGAGTTCATCAAGGGCTTGTCAAAGATCTTAAAACCTGTATTTATGGTGAGAGACGCCAATAGGTTTCACAGGTTTGAGGGTGGTCAGTGCTCCTGCGGAGACTATTGGTAAATGGCTATGTTCCATTCCTAAAGATTACGGTAATGCCATGGAATATTTTCCTTCTCTTATTTCAATTATTTTTTTCTGTTTCAAATACTCTCAAAGGGAATTGATTTCGTGAATTGATCGGTTCTAACAAACACTGTCATATTATTCTATGGTTTAAGAACTAATTGACTAAATTAATGTCGTTTTAGGCTATGATATGATCGAATTTCGAAATTTAAAAAAAATTGGGTCTGGCTGAATCATTTATTGTCATTTATATCATGAGATATAGAAGTGACCAAAATTAAACCTAATTCATAATTGGTAAAAGCTAACTTCAAAAATCTTTAAAAATATTATACTATTAACTCATTTTTAATTTCTAAACCTTTTAAATCCAAAATCAATTAATAAATTCATGTATATTTTTTAATTTTGGAAATAATTTCTCTAGTAATAAAGAATAAAATTACATATTATTTAACCTTTTTAAAGTTGGAATATATTTTATTGGTAGTCAAGTATTTCTTTTACTCCTACTTCTCTCTAACTGCTTTTACGGAAATACCCTCCAACTTTTCCAATTCTGTTCCACCTAATCTCCTTTTTCCCACGTAAACCTTCCCCTCCGGTTTGGGACCTCTTGGGTATGACGACTGCAGGGCTAGGCCCGTCGGGACGACCTTGCACCGGGCTCGCCGTTTCTAGCATGGAGAAAGGTGAATCTTCAAGGCCCAAGGATGACTTCCCTGAGTTGTCACGAGAAAACTTGCTGCCTAATGAGGCAGAGATGCGAAAACAAAAACGTACTGTTGATTGCGTTGATGGCGAGGGTAGTGTGGCGGCCTCACCTCCTCAAGGAGCCTAGAAGAACAAATTACTCCCAGAACCAAAGAAGGAAACTCTGAAGCAATTTCATGATGTATCAAAGGTTGGTATTTTATCTCCTCCTTTGGAGCTGTTAACAGTTGGAACAAAAGTGTGGTCATGGGCATTGGTTGGATTCTTTTGGAATAAGCGTTTAGCTTTCCCTGTGGTGCATGCTTGGGGAAAAAGCGTGTTGGGCAATGAGGGATTGGAGAGAGTGTTATTGCGGGAAGATGGGACCTTCTTATTCAAGTTTGCAAAGGAAGGTGGAATGTCTGTGTGAGAAAAATCACTGATTCTCCATCAATCAATACACAGAACCAACAAAAGCGTGAAGAACTAAGAAGTTTGTATCTGAGAGTTGTCGAAGAAGAGAAGGAGGAGATGACCTTACGAAGAACACATCAGCTGAAGACTAATACATAAGACAAGCCCACGTGACAAGAGACACAAGCCTGAAACAAATACACTCTTCAAGGCACTGCCGTTTCATGCATTACTCAAGCTTAAGATGTCAACAAAACGCAGCTTCATTTGTTCAATACGCAGGTGTTATAAAACGCAGCAACAACAAATGCAAAATGTACAAAGCAGCAGTTATAAGAATATTACTCAAGATGTTGTCATATTTGTCACAATCTAAAGCAAATCAAAGAAACAGAGTTAACACATAAAATGCACAGCATATGGATTTCATTAAAACAGTCAAGTGAAAGGCACATGCTGATGGTCTGATTCAGCAAGAAGCATCCGAAAGCCTCATTCTTCATCTCCTTCAGCTATAAAAGAAAGTTGTAGCTTCGGACAGAGAGAAGTGCATAGTACATACAAAAATTGTATTCTTCAATTTTCAGCATTCAATCTTCGAGAGTGAGATCAAGAGTGAAAAGAAAAGGGTTTTGGGTGTGTGCTAGAATACTTACAGTGAGTATTAGGAGAGTTTTGAGACTCTTGCAAGTGATTCAAAAATCACTCAAACTCTGTACAACCTTCTTCATTTCTTTCTTCCTCATTAGTGAAAATCTTACCACCATAGGTAGGAACCTTGGATGTAGATAGTTCTTGACTATCGAACCAAGTAAAATTTGTGTCTTCTTACTTTTCTACAAGTTCTACATCTGCAAAATTCACAAATCTTTATCAGATCTTTGTTTGAAAGATAACAGCAAAAGTAGTAGATAACCCAACAAAAGTGGTATCAGAGCATCAAGACCTCCTTGGACAATTCTTGGACACTTAAGGCAGTAAAGAAACATCAAGATTCATTCAAGATCAGGCAGTAAAGAAACATCAAGATACATTCAAGGAAGTCAGTAAGTGAAAGCCTTTTGATTCTTTAATTTACAGCAAGCATGGTAGGCAAAGAAATGGACATATTTTCTGGCAAAGAAGACTTTACCATCTGGAAACTCCAAATGCAAGCTCTTCTTGAGTCATATGACTACTATGGTGTTATAGATGATGAATATGACCTTGAAACTGACCCTATAAAGAAGTTGAAAATGCAAGGACTTGCACATTGCAAGTTAATGCTAATCACCTACAGTGATAAGAAAAGTGCAAAATTGTAATACTGCACAGAAGCTATGGATGAAACTTGATGAATTGTATGCCAAGAAGTGTCTTCCTAACAAGATGAC
>JAOSBL010000008.1:18528480-18545008 GCA_027568915.1 Erythroxylum roraimae
ATATATTTCACACAATTAGAAAGCACTTCCAATATAATCTCAAATATCAAACTCCTCGGACAATTGTTGGTCTGGAATTATCACAATATTATAATCACATAACAGTGAAATAATACATAAGTATGAATTCATTTTCTTATGCTCAAATTGAACACATTCATTCTCACTTGAACAAACTCAATATACCTTATGAACATAAGCATTTACATCAATATATCACTAAAACATTAAGTCATTACATAATACATATAATCACTCAAGTTCCCAATTCACAAACATTCTTAACTAACATATTACTTTTGTTCTTTAAAACACATTAACATTCTTAAATAAACTTCATTCCTTTAACAACCTATAAGTTCCAAAATTAGATACTTTGTTATCTAATAACACCTTCTTTAAGTTATTACTTCAATTAAAAAAATCCAAAGCTTATACAACCTTTAATGAACTTATTCCACATCAAACTAGGTTTATTTTCAAGCTCAATTAAGTCCATTTAAATCATTATAAAGAACATTAACCTTATATAGTCCAATAATTGTCTAAAACCAACATTTTCCACTTCCTAAGTACCTCCCAAGACCGTGGGAATAAGCTTTATAAATCCCATGATCGTGGGATGAGTGAACCGAAGGTTCACTCACCCACAGCCTCCAAATTGTTTCCAAAACTTGACTTCTTTACTTCCATTAGACACTCCTTCACCAAAGTCCATCAATTTCACTTCAATTCTACCTTATTCATGCTTCAATACCTCTTCAAATTCATGTCCAAACCAATTCAAAAATGATTCATTAAGTAACTTACAAATCAATATCCTCCACACATCAAAACTAAACTAGAAGTTGTCATACAAAGATCATTTTTCCAACATTCATTTATCATCATCTTATCACCTATTTCAAACCAATTCACTTATCATAAAACTTGTATTACTACATGCTATCAAGTTTAGTAATTAATTACCTTCAAGTTCCTTCTTCAAAGAACTAATCAAGCCAGCCCTTATGCAACCAAAGCACTTCCGAAATCTAGATAAATGTAAGATGATCTTAACACTAAGATGATAACAGCATAGAAGGTAGTATAAAGTAGCTTTCTTGATGCAGTAACTTAAAAGAATTCAAGAGAAAATGATCCCAAAAACTCCAGAAGTTGAGAGGAAATGAGAGAGTTTCGGTGGAGGGATTGCCTGATAGTGAAGAATGAGCAAAACAAAAATAACTCCAGCAGAAACTTGCTTCCTCCATTGCTAGGTGTCATGAAATTGTAACAACATGTGTCACTATACATGTTCTTCATTTGTCCCACATTGGAGCTGCCAAATGTCAACAATATAATAAGCCATTTGTCACTCACTTATTGTTGCCACTTGTCAATTTACTAACTATGCCATTTGTCAATGCATCAACTATGCCAAATGTCACTAACTTATAGGCTTAGTCATTCCAATTTTCATGTACCAATTTATCTTGCCACTTGATAATTTTTCCTAGTCCAAATGTGCATTTTAATACCTCAATTCTCTAATGGTATCAATTAATTCCAATTCACTAAGTATGATCCATTAAACCCAAAATTCAAGTCATATGCAATTCTCAATCATATCACAATTTTTACACTATCATACATGTACTTTCATGAATATGTAACATTCCAACTAGGATACAATTTGGGGCTTGGCCCTACATAGAGATGGAGTGGGAAAGCACTTGTTAAAGATCTACTAAAAATGGAAAGTAAGACAAAAGTAAACAAAGACTAATTAGGAGAAGAGATTGTAGGGATACTGTAGAAAGGGACTCATGCAAAATAAAGAAAAGAGGGATGTACTGGTGTAAAAAATAGAGAAGAAGAAAATTAGTTAGTTGTTCGGTGGTTGAGGAAATCTAAAGTGAAGGAGGAGTATTTTCTCTAAAGAAAAGTTGTCTTTAAATAATATTTACCATCAAAAGTTTTTAGAATCTTCTTCTTTTAAAAAAATTTAAACTAAATAAGATTCAAATTTTTTAATGGCATCTTGCCCATTATTTATCATTATAGACAATGTTTTCTTTTTGTTTAATAAAATAAAAAGTATTAATATTTAAATGTAGAGTAATATGAGAATAATAAAAAAATTAACTAATATTCATTAAATTTCTTTTACATATTATAAATTGTTATATTCATAAATGAAAAAGAGTCTTTTGTGTCTTTTTTTAACACTTTAAATTTTTCATACACTTTTAAAATAAAATTTGATACTGTAAATTTAAAATTAAAAAGATGATTATTACATCATAAAATTCTTTCAAAAACTTATAGAAATAATCACTTTATTCCTCATTAGTAAGTGAAAATTTTATGAAAATAAGTAATCAAAACAGATTTATAATACTTTATATAATATAAATTGAATTCTAGATATGTTAATGCTTTCTTTATCACATTTAAATCAAAGCTCTTATAATTGTTTTGAAGATTTCTTTTAATCTTTCTAATAGAATTATTCAAATGCCTATCAACAGAATAATCAATAATCTTTATGCTAATAATGTTTTTAAAACCCTAAGCCTATTTAAGGAACAAAGTCCTAATGGCATGAACATCTTCTTCTTTTAGAAGATTTAGGTCATGACTGGAAGCTTAATGATAGCAATAATTGACGAGTTTTTCAAGGAAAGAAAACTTTTAAGGGAGATAAATAGAAAATTCATTATTTAAATACCAAAAGGCTATCAGTAAAAGTCATTGAAGGATTTTTTACGTATAGCCTATTACAACTCCATATACAAGTTAATATAAAAAAATGCTAGCCTAAAGGCTAAAAAATGTATTACTGAATCATATATTGGATACCAATAGGGTGCCTATATATTAGGAAGACAGGTTGAGGACAAAATTTTTCTTGTGCAAGAGATTTTTAGAAATTATATAAGAAAGAGTGGTAGCAGGAATTGCTCACTAAAGGTGGGCTTTCATAGTTAATAATGAACCTTTAAGCATCATCAAAAGTATGAAAGGCCTAAAACAAGGTAACTCCATCTCACCATATTTATTCTCTATAGGTAAAGAGGAGTTTAGTAGACTTTTTACAAGGGTGGTTAAAAGGAATAAGCTTTTCAAACACCATTATATATGCAAAAAGAATGGGATTTTAAGGTTGAATTTTGTTGATGATTTATTCCCACTCTTAAGGGCTGATCACCACTCAATTTCATCTCTAGTGACTTGTTTAAAAATATTCAGTAAAATATCCAGGATACAAGTCAATAATGAGAAGAGTGGAATGTATCTCTCTACAAGTGCGTCCCACAATGTCAGTTTGTTCTCTTCCCTAGTTGGATTCAAGTATCATAAATTACCCCTTACCTATTTTGGTGTCCCTATATCATCCACCAAGCTCTCCTATTCAAAATTCAAACCCCCCAATATCATATGTATTGAAGTTAAAAAGTTTGTACTAGGCTTCTCATTTAGTATTACCCTGTTATGTTAGTAAAACAATTGAAAAACTTCTAAGTTCCTATAGAATGGCGGCAAAGAGAATGGTATAGAAGTAAGAGTAAGTGGCAGTGGCCTGGGAAAAATTTTGTCAGTCTTAATGTGGATGGGAGTGCTCTGGGAAATCCAGGCGATGCCGGTATCGGTGGAGTCCTCCGGGATGAATATGGACAATGGCTTGGTGGATTTTCTGAATACATTGGCAGAGATACTAATATGAGTGCCGAATTGCTTGCAATAAGACAGGGGCTTCGTATCACTTGGGATAAGGGCTTTAAATGGGTTGCTTTATTCACAGACTCTATGGAAGGTCTACGATTAATTGACAGTACCGATTATTACTTCCATCCTTATGCAAACCTCATTGCCAATATTAAAGTTATGCTCAATTGGAATTGGAATGTGTCTTGTGACCATATTCTCAGGGAAGGTAATAGTGTGGCTGATATTTTGGCCAAAATGGGCAGCCGGGATAAGCTGCCCTTTCAGTTTTGGATGTCTCCTCCAAGCTCAGTCCTCATGGCTCTTGTTGGTGACACTGTTGGCACTTTGTTTGAGAGAGAATGTTAGCAGGGCTTGACTCTCTGTTTCTTGTTTTTTTTCTTTCTTTGTCTTATTGTTTTAATTCTTCATTGCACCAAAAAAAAAGAGTAAGATGGAAAGAAGTGTGCGTTACTAAAAGTCAAAGAGGTCTATGATTAATTTCTTTAAAGGTAATGAATTTGATAATACTTGTTAAAACAACTTGGGGGCTTATTAATGATAAAAATTCATTATGGGTTAAGTGGGTATACTGCTACTACATTAAGGACTCAAATTTCTAGTGTATAAGAAGTTTTAAAAGGCATCTTTAAGTGTACAGTATGTACTCAAATTAAAGAGTAGCATTAGACAGCCAATATCCCATGAAATAGGGGACAATGGGTTTCATTATGGTATAACAGATAGTCCCCTTATAGCTCTATGGAATATCAACTAGCTCTCCTACAACTAAGGGCATATATCAAGTGAACGTTATAATTAATCAAGTCTTTTCTAAGGAATTACTACTAAGGTTTCTTATGCTACCTTGTTGTCCTATCTACTTAATATATCTTTAACCCCTGGAGAAGAGGATGAGGCAGTAGGGGATTGCACAAGCACTAGAGAATTTTCCAATAAATTAATAAGGGCAATTTTCTAAAATGCACAACCTGAGGTGGTGGGACATAAGTTGGTTTGGTGTTACTGATATAAGTGTGACTTGGAGTCAATTGGTTATTTCCTATTCCAATGTCCTTATTCAAATAGGGCATAGAAAGTGACTGGTCAGAGATACAGTACCGTTAATACATCATATGCATAGCAAGATTATCAAATAAAGAACCAAAATACAATATAAAACTAGATAAGAGAAATAGGTATACAAAATTGTGCTTCCTTACCTAGTGATGGGTATACAAACACAAAGTTTCTGTGAGTAACTAGATGAAGGACATCTGGTACATTTTATGTATTACACGTGTATGATCCCCAACTAAAGCAATAAGTAGGATGTATCAAGTTTGAAGCATATTATGCTTCTTGTAACCTTTTTGAAAATATTTTGTTTTGCCTATATGGTCAATGAATTATTTTTCATTCTTCAAAAATTTTATTTATTCTCATATGCATAATAAGTATAAATTCCCTTAAGGACTCATTAGAATTTTAACTTAAAACACCCTTGAATAATATTTATCAAACAAAAATATTAAATAAAATAGCATATACCATTTTAATTTCTTGTTTAATAAAGGATAACATTTTCATTTTATTTAACTCACTACTTCAATAACAATTTTTTAATAATAAATATTATTCCTTGAAAGGAAGTGGATGTACAAAGTCACTGAGGACTATGCTACAACTTATTGCAATATGTTACATTTCAAATCAAAACACAAACATTACACATTTCTATTTACTAATTTGACTTGAATTCTATCTATATGAGTCTCCAATTGGTGCTGATTCTTGAGCTAATTATGTGCTTGGTTTTGAACAAACTTATGTGTAATTTGATTTTTTTCACTTATAGACCTAATGAAATCCTTTTCATTTTTTCTAAAATTAGAAAATACCCTTTCATTTCTTTCATCCCATACAATTGTCATATATGATAAAGACATATAAATCCCTATCAATCTCCTTCATTCATGCTCGTGAGCTTCAAACTCCATTCTATTATCTCAGTCCTCCTTCTTGGAGTCTCCATATTGTGTAAGTTCATTATAAACTTCCAGGTCTTTTTTGTGAAACTACATTGAAAAAACAACTGTTAGAAGCTAGCCCCATCTTGCACAGAACATACCAGTTTGGAATGTACAAGTACTTTCCTAATCTTTCCAATGTGAGGAGCTTATATTGAATTGTTATCCATAATGTATATACTGCTCTAGGATAATTATCTTTACACCATGCCACTTTATTCCAACTTACTTGTGGATTATCCTTATTGTATAAAAATCCACATGAAGCATTGGAGTAGCTCCCAAAGGCCTCTAATTTCCATATCAATCTATCATCTGCGTTATTATACAAAATGTAATTGATTAAGAAGGTGATTACACTTGAGGAGGAAGTGGAGAGTAAGCTATATCTAATCATTAGCAAGGCATGAGCTTTTAAGAGGTTCTAGATTATCGATCTGAATGAGTGTTCCATAGAGAGCCTAACTATCAAACCCAAAATCAGTGAGTTCACCGTTACCAGCCTTATTAAAGCACTTCCCTCTTATCTTATCTTTAGCTTTCCCAATGAACTTCATAATTGTTGAAGCATTGATGGGAACTTTGAGGTTTCAAAACATTTATCCTTGATGAAAAATGCACATACCTATCTTACCCAAAATGAATATATATCTTTCCTTTTTTGTCCATAGCACTTGATTCATCAGTTTATTTGCTAATATTCCCAAATCACCCTTCTCTTTTGGTTGGCACAAATTAGACCATTTGATTTTGGTCCTTGAGTTTTCCAGCTTATATCCTAACTATAGGAACTTTCTAAAATTCTATCAATTTCCTTTATAATACCTTGAAGGAACACAAAATGAGAGGCCTAGTACATATTTATGGATATAAGTACATATTTGATTAATTGAGCCCTATCAAATAAGGAAAATTCCTTATAGCTCCAATATGTCTAGGATTTTATCAATAAGGAGCTTGATATCAACATGTTTTTGTTTAATTGAGGATACTAGTACACCAAGATATTGAACTAGCAATTCTTATAGCTTAAAATTAGTTATGGTTGATGACTATAAACTCATATTGAAGGCATTTGCTGAAATTTTCAAAGGACCTTTGATTCTTTTGATACATGGTCCAGATAGAGTATTGAACATCTTAAAAGTAGTTATGATAGAGAAAATTGAATTTCAATCATCTTTGGAGAATAAAAACAAATCATATTAAAATTTAAGCTCAAAATTCCAAGTTTTGTGCACTTAGTATGGAATTTGAAAATTTGGTTTCTCTCCACAACTCTTCTTAATCGCTTGTTCAATACTTCCATTGCTACTAAGAATAGGTAAGGGGGTAAAGGGTCCCCTTGCTTAATTCTCCTAGCTCCTTTAATTAGGCATGAAGGGTCTCTATTCACCAATATATTGAAAGACACTGTTGAGATGCATTGTCGAATCCATATTATAAATATACAAGGAAATCCATATGTAAGAAAATTATTGATAACAAAGGACCAATCAATCATAAGCCTTTTGGAAGTCAAACTTTAATGCATAGTTCTTATGGTCTCTTTTCCTATTATAATGCTCAAATAGTTCCTGAACAATGGTGATATTATCACCAACATGTCTGCCCGGTATGTAGGCTCCCTAAGCTTGATCAATGTGATTTTGAAGAACTAATTTTAGCCTCTATACTATGATTTTGTAGATAACTTTGTAAATGGTATTGCAGCAAGCAATTGGCCAAAATTCATTTACAGTTTTATAATCTCTACCTTTAAGAATAAGAGTAATAAATGTGAAATTGATTTCCTTCAAAATTTGTTATTCCTTGAAGATTCAATAGATGCATCCACAACCAGTTGATTAGTGATAGGCCAAGTTTTGATAAAGAAATTGGCATTAAGATCATCAGGCCTTAGTGCCTTTTATGGATGTAAAGATCTTAGAGCTTTAGCAACTTTTAAGCATTGACTGGT
Organism: Erythroxylum roraimae; assembly: GCA_027568915.1. NCBI lineage: Eukaryota > Viridiplantae > Streptophyta > Magnoliopsida > Malpighiales > Erythroxylaceae > Erythroxylum > Erythroxylum roraimae. The sequence continues at coordinate 18,536,161 of JAOSBL010000008.1, forward strand.
TGAGCTAACATGTTAGCTGCTTGAGATGTGATCTGATCCTGAATAACTTTCTATATTAGTCTTGGGTTGAGCAAGCATCAAAAGAACCCTTGAGACTAAAGAAACACTCTACTACATCCTTAAGGAGATGATCTTATGTTATTAAGACTGATCTTGAGTTTGAAATGGATAGTCATATTTATAGCCTGCTAGAGATTATTGCTTTATGAAAAAAAAGGTTAAGTTATAGTTAGGCTTCCAAGTTTTCTTTGATGTCATTATTGAAGGCTTCCAAGCATAAGTTAACCTAACAACATCCTCCCCCAGCTCAAACTTGTCATTTAGTCTAAGTATAGGAATTTCATCAGAAAAATTCTCCATAACTTTAACAACTACACAAATTCTAGAAAAATTAATTATGCTTGTTTCTGTTTTAGCTTGGTCTAATCATATAAGTCTTCCAACAAAGATGGAGATATGGCTTAATCCTTATGTGGTCCAATAATCAAATGGAATTTTATAAACACACATCCATATTGGGTTATTAGACTACTCGATATCTTCAATGTTGATCCTTGGTTGCCAATTTTGAAACAAAATAGATTTGTTTTAATCATGAAGGTCCTAATTCAAGGACCTCCTTACAGAGGAGCCACTGAGAAATATGAAGAATAATACATCATGATTGTTAACAAGAACATCTTTTAAGTCCCAGTCATTTCTAATTAGTGTTGGCCCAAGCTTTCATAACTAGGAATGACTCTTTTGTGTAGGAAAAATACCATGTGTTGCATTCCACATCTCTACATCAGCTTTTGATGTATCAATATGGGGAGCAATTACTTGAATTTCAAAATTCCTATTTGGGAGATAATAGTTAAGTTTGATCACAGAATTGGAGTCACTTACAACCAGGTTCTAAGGTTTTTTGAAAGCTCTAGAAGTAGTGTTGGCATAAGGGTTCACACATTCAGTAGGAGTCAAATTAGAGTTGGTAAGGTCAAATCTTGAAGGAGGATTTTTGGTTTTCCTAGGTGAAATAGCAGATTTTTCTAACATTGCTAGAAATGGAAAAAGGTGATGAACAGTGGAAGTGATGAAGCAGGAAAGATTAAAAAAACAAGGGAAAAGCCAAAGCAGGAAGCTGGAATTTGGAGAAACACTAGGAAGAGGAGAAGAAATTGTAAGCATAAAATCGGGTCGGGGTTGAGAGGTCCAATGGAGCTTGCATGCCATTCATGCACGATGGACGCTGCAATTTTGCTACATGTATATTCAATAACAAAAAATTTACTGAAAGGGTGCTTGATCCTTTTGAACTTATCCTTATTAATATATCCATCAGTTAAAATAAACAAAAGTATTAACTTAACTAATTTTATTTAATATGAAAAATTATTAACAAAGACCAATAAACATCTCTGAAGTGCAACAAGGGTGTAATGTAATGGGCTTTACACAATCTCGAAACAGTGATTACGTTGGTACACGAGAGAAATTTGTGTTGATGTGATATTTTTCGCCATATTCCAACTTCTGTAGATAAGTAAATAAAGAAATGGATGGTGTAACATAATGCAATAATACATATCCATTAAATTGTACCAAGCCTCACCATAAAATACATGCTTCGAAGAAGGTAAAAGAATTTACTGAATCTGGGTGTTATAATCTTGCTTTCCAGAATTCTATGGAGGAAAGGGTGAGCCTAGTTTCAGCTTTCACATCGTACTTGGCATCTTCCGGTAGCCTTGTACCGAAGAATGCTCTTGGTCATTCCTTCATGTTTCCTGCTGCATCAGTTATGTACAACGAGAAGATTGACACGCTGCACACGACCATAAACCAGTAACTCCATTTTCAAGTGTTATTTCGACCACAAGCACATTTCTGACTAATTTGCCATTGTAATGTGGGAAGAGGATATCTGAAAAGAAGAATAACAGCCATTACAAAAACTATGGCTAAGTGAAATATCAATAAATCATTATATTGTACAAACCAAGGAAAATTAGCTTCACAACCTTGGGATGCTCTAGACATTATTGCTTGTATTAACAGAGCAAGGCTCCACGTTGCAGCATAGCTAAAACTGATTATCAAGCTTAGAGGCAGCAGATGATCTATTGACTAGATTGCCATCCAGAAGCTCAGATGATACACCTACTAAATAAGTACACCTCCCAACCCATCAGATAACTAACTTCTTTGGCTCAATTCAAAAGTTTGTACTAGCTGTCTTTCTTCAAGCAAAAAAGTTCTGAGTAAGCCTCTTCAACTGCAAGCAGGACCACTTGAAATCCCCAATCAATTTTATGTTACGGGTACAACTGCACGTAAGGCCCACACTTTAAGATTAAATCCCTGTTGAGGAACAGATTTTGCCCGAACTGAGTGCATGAAGTAACCTAACTGTGCATAAAATGATGTTGAAAATCATAGAAACTGGAATAAAATACTACATAATAAAAGTCTGTTTTGATGTCACTCAGAAGTTGAGCTCCGAAACCAAACAAAAAGTTATTCTACAGTGAATTTTCAACTTCCAAAATAGAGATCAGAAACCTTACCCCAAAATACTTCTTGTTGTTTATGAATGACAAGTTTTGCGAACTTAAAACACTAGAATTTGGTTCCGGAATTGGAATTACAATAACAATCTCACCTCAATGCAATTCATTTACCATATATCAGACAGTTCACTTTTTTATCAATCTTCAACAGCCAAATTATCAGGATCATTTTCTTTTCAGTGGAGAACGATCACGCACCTCAAGATCCATGCAGAGGAACTTCACTTGCATATTTATCAACATGAATAGGCTCCAAAGAACCCCAAGTTCTCCCAACTTTTACTTTGACTTGCAAAGGAACTGAACATGACACAATATAATTTACAGGTTAAAATCAAAATAGAAAGAATAAAATAGCAAGATTTTAAAATATACCTAGAAGCAAGGCAGCACTTTCCATGCATGTTTGCAACAAGCATGCAGCTTCCTTAATCACAGTGGGATCAACTTCCAATACCAATTCATCATGTACCTGCACAGTTCAGGAGAAGCATCAAGCATCCGTAAACACTCAATGTTGTGTATAGGAACTCAACAAAGACATATAGGATGATATCTTGTTGTAGATTAACAAAGTGCACAAATAGCTCGCATAATGGTTCTATGCAATAACAACTATTTTCCCAATCCTTTGAAGTTTCAAAGTGGTTGGTTCTAAAAATGAGAACTTCAAGCCGAAGATTTTTACAAACCTGTAGAAGTATTCGACAACGACCCTTCAGCATGTGAAACTCGGTTGCAAGTGGACAGTCAGAATCTGCCAAGTCAACTCCTTCAACGATAACAGAGTATATATTTATCATTGCAATCTTGATTATATCAGCAGCAGAACCCTATCAAAAGCAGATAAAATTAGATGATTTTATAATCCGATGCTAGCCTTATTCACTCCAAAGTTTCTTCTACCTGACAGATAGAATTGACAGCTTGCCTCTCAGCTTTTGATTTTTCTTTACTGTTTCCAAAATTTATTTTTGATAAGAAGCGCTTCCTTCCCTTAAGTGTCTCAACATACCTTCACAATAAGTATAAATAGTTAGGAAAAGACCTTTTGAACCCAACATACTACAACCACATCAATCTGGCAGAAATTTTAACAGCATTAGAAGTGTAAGGAATATATTGAATAAGTGCCATAATGCAAATGCACTAAAAATATAATTGTTAAGGAGCCATTAAACTTAGAAGCTTAAGCTAGATTCACAATTAAATCACATATAATATTCTAATACATTACCTCGTCCAAAAGGCTGTTGGGCTCCCAGTGTCAAGAAAGCATAGGCTTAAAATATCTTATGATGATGATAAAATATCAATTTAACATTAAGGGTGGTGTCATTTTAACTCATGACTTATTGGCTATCAACACTCTAACAAAATACAAAAAACCATTTAATTCAAAAATTAAGCTATTTGGTAACAACTGAGAATGGATCGTACACAACTCTATCAATGACCTATCTAGAAAACTCCACAGTTATATATCCTCTTCAAAGAAATTATGTACCTAAGAAAGATATGAAAGAGGAATTATCATTCCAAATATATCAAAAGAATATTCAGCGTCATTAGCATGAAGAGTTAAAATCACGAATTGAGATGAAAAGCAATGTCAACTGTCTGAAGAAAATAGCGAAAATCCAAATTGAAAAACAGGCATAAGCCTGATCTTGATCAAAAGCAATGGGGTAGCTGATCAATAGGGATCCATAAAAAGGAAAAGCTCTCACCCTTTCTTCCGGCAAGACACAACTGCTTCTTGAAGCCAGGAACCCACACCAGGAAAAGTACTTTTAAAGCTTCTAATTTTCTCAGCAGCTTCCTCTGAACTACAATCCAGCTGCTTGGCAAGTTTATTAGCACCCATTCCATAAAGAATGCCATACACCAACCTTTTAGTCTGATCTCGATCATTTGATCCCACAGAATCTTCTGGCTGGCTGGTCCATAATGCAGCTATCATGGTGAAAATATCACCTTGTGGTTTACTGAGGAGCTCAATTAACGAGGCATCTTTAGAGAAGTGTGCCATCAACCTCAATTCTATCTGAGAATAATCTGCTGTTAACAAAAACCAATTTACCTGGCAAGAGGACTAGGCCGCATTAGAATTTAAATGCCTGCAAATCAAGTATGAAAAGAATTTGCATACTTCTGGAAGAAGATATCAAGAAATGAGTTGCTGTTCCTTTTTGAAGGTTTATCAAGGCAGGATTCAGCAGTACTTTGATAAAAATCAGATACATGAAATAATGTGTATCACAAGCACCTCGTGGTTGTGTGATACTGTTGGGAAATATTCAGCTATATTATTGACTCCTAAAAGGCAATAATATCAGATCAGATAACATGTATCAGATCTGATATTGTGTACAAATATTAGGAGATTATGTATAGATATTAGAAGATTATGTACAGATACTAGTTTCCTAAATTAGCTAGCTCTATTTCTATATATACATGTAATTGTGTACTGATAAACAACAGAAAGAAATACAACTATTCAATATTTCCGCAAAAAGACTTTTCATACAAGAAAAGGGCTTCCCATTAATTTTCAAAGCACAAAGAATTTTTATAGAATTGATGAATCCACATAGGAAATTGATGTCTTTTATTATATCATCATCTACACTAGCAACAAATTGCATTATTCTTTTAAGATTGATCTAAAGATAAATGACTAATTATGGACTTGTAGAAGGTCCTCCTTCATATGTTGTTTTATGCTTGTGTCAAATGGATAAATACGTAAACTTTTACTCTGACCAGAAGTAAAAGAGAAAGAAGACAAACACAACAGTCATAAGCAAAGCATAAAAAGTAAACAAGTGCCAACAATGTTTTATTCCTTTATTACAAATCAAGATATAAGATAAATGTTCAAATCATTGTATTTTTTTATTTTGCAAAGAAATGTTCTGCTCATTGATTTGTAAGGCTTAACTTTTATTAACTCACTTTGTGTTAATGGTGCTTGCTACAATGTCAGTTCCATCCCAAATAAAGGCAATCCACCCAGTCTTAGCATCCTCATAAACATGAAGAATCTTAAAATTGTCAAACATCAAAACATGAAGACTCATAAGTAGTCAAGCCGATAAGAAATAAATATTAAGCAGAAAGATATTGAGTTAAGGAGTGTTGAAACTTCATAAAACAACATAATAGGTTAAATAGAATGCAAATGTAATATTAAAATCACATCTAACTTGCCTTGCAAACTATGTTAATTTGTTCTCGGTCCTTGACTTCTTTCAGAAGTGAGAAGCTATTTGGTCCTACCATATACGTGGAAAGTGAGCTTTTCACAAGAAAAGAAAAGAAAAAAGAGTGAATATTTTAGCAAGATGGATCACATAGCTCAAAAACATTTAAGAGATGGTTGGATCTAAATGTTAAACCCATAAAACCTTCCAACACAAAGATCGAAAAGGCCTTCTAATGCAAGAGCATAACCTTATTTAAATGTTTTCTTATTTAGTCAATCTTTTCAATGTTTTCCTATTTAGATTGGTTTTCCATCTCAACCAGTCTATGCATTCCTAATTCTGTTCTTTTTTCCTATTATCAATAAGAATTATGCTAGGACTACAACAAATTAGGGAATTTGAAGCACATTATACCAACTATGTTATCTCTTGAATTTATTCAAGAGGTCCTGTTTAAGCCTAATCTTCTTCTATAGTTCCAACAACAATCATCCTCACTCTATTCTTACTCGGTTGAAACTTGAAACTTGTTACAGTAAACCCTCTCCCTACATCACCTTCCAACAACATCTTAAGTATAGGTCATCATTTTTATATGACAATGAGTATTTTCCATCTGAGTAAGTGTTGATTAGGGTTTTTAACAATAAATAAGATAATAGTCATTAGTCTTCGTGTATGGGACTTTAGCTCACCAATTCGCGAGTTAATGAGCTTACCGTCATCAAGATGGAAGTCAATCAACCATTTTCTTAGACCTGTTATGAACTTTGAGTCCAGATCCCTTGGGCGGAATCTTGAAGAAGATTGATAAGGACGGAAGTATTGACCATCTTTTCCTTCGTATAAAGCAAAAGAAGAGAACTTCTTATTGAAAACAGCATTTACTTCACCGTTGTGGGATTTGATCTGCATGAAAATATATTACTTAAAGATACCTACAAATAAAGTTATTGCAAACAAAAGGGCAACTTGAGCATTGAAGTACGCCGATACAAGTACAATCAAAGATGAAAATTAAAACCAAGAATCAAATCACATTTTGGGAAAGAGACAGCTAGGAATCCAGTTTGAACAAGACATCAACGGTCTTTCCAGTATTTTTATTAAGAAATAACTAGCAGAAGTACGTATAGCATGTGCACAATGGCATGATGATGAATATCATGAAGGGAAAAGAAGAGTACCACAACATGAGAGAGCATAATTATGTCACCAACAGAAGCAACACGAGGAAGACTTTCTGGGGTGTCACTGAAGATATTGACAGAAATTCCTACCTTTATATGTGACTGGTCTATCACTTTAAGCGAGCAAAACCAATCTGCAATCATCAAAATTATCATCGTATTTCATTCTTAATAATCCCAGAACTTCCTTTTTAAGAAGAGATGCACGGTTAAAAAGAAAAACAACAAAAGACAAGATTTTGATTTAAACCAATGAACATATAAAATCAGTGGAGGCTCAGAAAACACCTTAACCAAAAAAAAAGGTTAATCAATCTACCACCAAACCCCAGCGAACCAACTTCAGATAAAGATCGGTTTTCGGGGTTAGCAGACGTAAGACCGGCCTTTTTTTGTCATCATCGCCTCCTCTCCATTTAAATATAGCAGCTTCTTTTTTTCTATTTGGCTTGAAATAGTAATAAGGAAAAAAGAAAAGAAATAGAAGTGTTTAAAGATAAATGAAAGAAGCATACCAGTCCCTCTGGATTTCTTAGGAAAAGCAAACTCAGTAATGACGCCAATGAAGCTCACTTTCTGGTTAATTGAAGTTATTGCATCTCGTATCTGCATAAATCTGTAATCGTCTTTCTTCTCCATTTCTCGGCGCCTACAGGCTCACTACTGCACATTACAAGAACTTTAAACCCATTTCACTGGTGTGTAAGGGTTTTACGGTTTCTCCTTTTTAAAATATTTTTTAATAATTTATAACTAGAATCGTATAAACTTTGTATCTTTTCTGCCATTTAAAATAGTAAAATGAAGGGTAAATTATAAAAAATTATAAACTTTATTTAACTTTGTGATATTAATACTATTATTAAAATATTTTAATTTTTAATTTATAAAAAAATAATTTGGTATAAAATTTTCTGTTAATTTCGGTTGACATAACTAATTGTAACAAAATATGAAATTAATTGTTTAATAAATTAAAAATATACTATAATCCCAGCTACTGCGCCCGGACTGAGGAAATTCACACCAGATTGCGCCGTAGCTGACTACCATATTCTAGTAGGAACACGTTTAGCGGAGAACACTCATAAATTAGAAAGGGATTTGCGAGTGTGGCCTAACCCAAGGGAGTTTAAGGTCATGTTTGGCAAACAGTTGACTGCATTAGCTGATAGCTGATAGCTGATAGCTGATTCTATCAGCTAGTTTGACCAGCGGATTGAATTAGCTGTTTGTTAAAGATGTTTGGTAAAATTAGCTGTTTATATGTGAAATGACTTATAAGGACATGACTTTAAAAAATATGAGAATATGAATATTATATATTTTAATATCTCAATAAAAATTCTTATAAGAATTTAGATTTTGGATATGTATTCATAAATACATAAATAATGTCTCAAATACAATCCTTATGTTAAATGAATTCAATGAATTTATTTTTTATAAATACCTATATATTTATTCAAGTATTTTTATCTTTTAATTTATAAAATGACTGCTTTTTAGCAAGAAAGAAACACAACTTGTGTTAAATCTTGCTCCTAAATTATGAATAATCTAGGAATTACATCTTACTCCTAAGTTAGGAAAGAGCGTTTGCAATAATTTCAACTTGGACGCCATAAAGCCATATGGGTTGTGGTTGTCTCCCAACTCCCAAGGTACAAATGATAATCCAAATTTTAAAAAAAAAAAACTCAGTTTATGCTTCTAAGAACAAAATAAGATGGAATACCTTGTTACTTGAGTTTGCAAAGATAAAAAGGAGTGACTAATCTTACCTGATAGCAAAAATTGCAACCTAGTTTTAAAAGAGGAATCCTGCTGCATAATTGTTAGAAATCTATGAAGATCTTAACAAAAATGATATATATGCTTAGAGGTCCAGTTA
>JAOSBL010000008.1:18619992-18632076 GCA_027568915.1 Erythroxylum roraimae
AGATTATTGAAGAAGTTCAACCTGTCAGGAGTAACAGCTCTATAATCATTAGAGAAACCCCGAAAAGGTCAGTCAAGGTACAATTTTAACCAATTTTGGTAAATAGTGGTACAATGCATCTGTTGAATGGCGGAGAGATAAGGTTGTATAGCATTCTGCGGGATGAAAGAACCAAACCATACCCCACATAGATGACCAAGCAGAGGTACACTATTTTCCCAGTTACAAAAAGAACCTTGATAAAGATTGTGCCTGACTTATAGTCAAGACCTTACATTGTTCGCAATGAGGAAAAGGAGAAGAAGAAAATGTATCCTGAAGGGATGACGAGTGATCTGACAGAAGATCAGATTGCAAATGAAGTGAGAAACATAGATGAGGCGTGTTATGCAGCCCATCACAAAGGAACCTATGTTTCCCATTACATTTCAAAGGCATCAGGAAGTAATTGTGGTCGTCGAACCACTGAGGAAACTTCTCAGGTAGTTGGAAGACTCACAGAAGGGCAGTACAGATCCATCAGGATTGGAGATATCAGTTACAACATAGAGACTTTTGTGCATCTAATTATGCACATTAGACCCTTGAGTTCTGTGTCTTCAATTGGAGATGTCCTACACCTACTTGGAAGACAAGTCCCAAGACTACCCAGCCCTGATGACCTTGATTTCTCAGAACCAAACTTATCTTTCAAACCTCCTACCTTTACAATTACTGGACCGGATGTCATATCTTCAAACGCATATACTACTACTATCGGTATTGAAGTAGTACAACAGAAGCATGATGATCCCTTAGTCGAAGACATTGAAGATAAGGTTGATGATCTGCGTGCTTCAATAAGTGACTTGTATAAGGAAGTAGAGTATATAAGACAAGACCTCAAGTCACTTTGCACTGAAATGAGAGAAATGTTTTCTGAAGTTATGAAACATCTGAGGTCATGATCTTTTTGATCAATAACAAATAGGGGGAGAAAGGAGAAAGGAGAAAGAAATGACAAAGATAGGGGGAGAAAGGAAAAAGACCAGAAGATGAGAAGAACAAAAGAAGAAGAAGAGAAATGTATAAAAGAGAGAGACTACAATTCTTTTCAAAATTGTATAGTCTTATATTGTATATCGTCTTCTAAATAATACTTTCTTTCTAAAAATTATGATTATTTGTTATCATCAAAAAGGGGGAGATTGTTAAGTCAAAATGACTTTACGATTAATAATTTTGATGAAAATAAAATAATAATAATATTAGAAAGTAAGACGAAGCGCAGAGACAAAAGTAAGACGAAGCGTGGAGACAAAAGTAAGACGAAGCGAGGAGACAAAAGTAAGACGAAATGGAGAAGCAAAACTAAGACGAAGCAAAGTGGAAACTAAGACGAAGTGGAAATTAAGACGAAGTAAAGACGAAAGAGAGACGAAGCTAAAGCAAAAATAAGACGAAGATTCGATACCACGTCGGATGGTTAATCAGTCTGAGTTAGTTACAGAACTCAACTGAATAACTGTTTCTTTAAAGATCAAGAAACAAGAAGAAAGAAGCGGTTATCAAGAAGCGGTTGAAGACGAAGGCTATAAATACGAGTCGGAGTCGAAGATTGCAGAAGTTAGTGATTTTGAAAGAGCTAGAGATTTTAAGAAAGCTAGAAACACTGTATTCATTGTGCTAAACATTGAGAGCTATTATTTTCTGTAACAAAGCTCGCAAACATCTTTCTGTAAGAAAGAAGAAAAGCTGATAGCCTGAAGAGGCTAAGAGAGAAAAACAATACTTGCTGTAGAGACCTGAAGAGGCTGGATGAAAAAAATACTTGTATTTTTTATAAGTATAGTGAAATCTCAGAAAGATTTCAGAGGACTTGACGTAGCCCACGGTTTGGGGTGAACCAGGATAAATTGTTGTGTCAACTTCTACTCTAAACTCTCAACTGTTATTCTTATTGTTTTTATACAAAGTACTTAGAAGTTAACTGCAATACGTCGTGATATTTTCACTCAATAGTTTTTGACAAAGCAAGTTTTTTAAAAAATATATAAGGGGATCGTATTTACGAAAAAGAATACCCAATTCAACCCCCCCTTCTTGTATATTTTGTATATCAAATATAAAGTCTATACTTACGAGTGATTTACTTCAAAAACAATAAAGAAAACATCATTATTTCTATTCTTGAAAAACAGACAACCATATAAAAAGGAGAGGTCCAGCATACCAAACAAGACATTATTAATGATCTTGATCTTATTGACATATTGTTGGAAAATAAGGAAAGTGGAAGACTGAAAACTAATCCAATCAATAGTAAGCTTAGAAAGGAGGCTCCTTATAAAGGGCTTTCTAAATTGAATCAAGAGTATATTGAGCAATTTGCCCTAGATTCTAACAAAAAGTCAACGAGAAAACCCAACGGGGGTTGGTAGCTACAAACCCTCTAAAATCCTATCAAGAGACAAGCTGTAAAGGATCTTTTACTAGGAAAAAATCTTGTCATCCTTGGGCTTCTTGAAACTAGAATTAAAGCTCACAAGCTTCATAATGTCATGAAATTTCTTAGGAAATATTGGAATTACGGTTCCAATCATGATCACCGCGATAATGAAAGAATTATTTATGCTTACACCAATAAGAAGGTGCAGGCTACTATTTTAAGTAGTTCAGATTAATACAGCCATCTAAATTGCAAGCTTGCAGACTTAGGGATCAGTTTTGAAGTCTCTATTATATATGCTGCTAACTTCAAATTTCAGAGAACCAAACTCTAGGAGGATTATATTCAAAACTCAATGAACAAACCTTGGCTGTTAGCAGGTTATCTTAGTTGTGTTTGACATCCATCTGGAGCCCAAAGTGATACGGTTAACTCTTCCAATCTTGGCAAAGAGTTGAAAAATGCTTTAAGTAAGATGGAGGCGACTTATTTAAAATAAGTAGGGAATTTCTTCACTAGTGTAATAAATAACTAGGAAATTGCTTCATTATGAAGAAGTTAGACATAATTATTGTTAATCAATTTTGGTTGAGTCATTTTCCAAATTCCAATGCTCATTTTGGCTCTCTTTATGTGATGATCATTCAAGTATGGAAATTAAAAATTTCACATCTTCTACCTCTTACAAAGACACCTTCATATTTTTCAACTTTCTTACCAATAAGGAAGGGTTTATGGAATTTGTTAATGAAGTCTGGAATTGCAAAATCTCTAAATGCAAAGCCTACCAGCTTATGAGGAAACTCAAGATCCTTAGAAACAGACTAGAGACTTTCAACAAAGTAGATCAATCCTCAAAAATTGCTATGTTACATGAAGCTAAGAGTGAATTGAGAAAAGCTTAGGATGCTTGTTATCAAAACCTTTGTAGTTTTGTTATAAAAACTATTGAAGCAAGTAAACTGGAGATTTACAACAAGGATCTTCAAGATCACAACTCTTTGCTTATGTAAAAGGCTAGGATCCCTTGGCTAAAGGAGGAAGACTTCAACATCAATTTTTTTTCACAATTATGTCTAAGCAGGGAGAAACTCCAACAAGATTAGTAGTCTTCTTCATGATTATAACCACTTCATGACTAAAAGATCTTCTATAGAAGATATGACTTTCAAATACTTTGAAAACCTACTTGGGGTTGCAAGACCTTCTAGTTTTTCTAATTTGTAGGAGCTTTTGGAGCTTATTAGTTCTCTTGTCACTCTATCCCAAGAAGCATTATTGAAACTCCAAAAACCAGCTTCGCCCCATCAAATCAAATCAGTTCTCTTCAATCTTAATCCTAAGAAAGCTCCAAGTCCAGATGGGTTTAATGCCCATTTATTCCAAAGCACCTAACATATTACAAGTAATCTACTTATAGAAATTGTCTTGAAATTCTTGAAATTTGGAAGAATGTTGAGAGAAATCAATGCTACTCATGTATGCTTGATTCCTAAACTACTTAATGCCAACTGCCTCAATGAATTTTACCCCATTTCATATTGTAATACTGTCTATAAGGTGATATCTCAGCTCTTTGGAACTAGTGCAATTTGAATGAATATGTCATTAAATGAAGTTCTAAATTTTTCTTTTTTTTTTAGTTACATATGTTTGATGTATATGTATATATGCAATATAAATATAAAACTTTTAACTGTGAATATTTTTATTTCATGTTTCAATCCTACTTTGTTATATACCTCAGCGTAAACTCTTTGTGTAATGCTTATGGATCTGTATTATTCTTACCATATGATATTTTGATGTAATTATTCTTTAATATATGATGTAATTGTAACATTTTTAAGTATTTTGTATTATTTATAATTTAGGTCTATATGTGAAATAAATGATCTTTTTTTAATATTAATTATGATTATTATTTACATAAGAAATATGTGAAAAGTAATATTAATAAAAATAAAGAGAAAGTTATCAAGTTTATATTATTATGATTTTTCGAAATAGGATTGATGTAAAAGAAAAAATTATATAATACAATATATGAACGGGTTATTTTGTAATTTTATAAAATTTACGAATTATTTTATAATTTTAAAAAATTACATGAAACAATACCTGTATTATCCGATACCAATACCTTACTATATCAAAACTAAATCTGATACCGATTTTAATATAGCATTAAAACATTGATTGAACATCTTGAGTCCAGTTGTACTGTGAATACCTACAATATATGACACTAGGCTTTGTTTTAGAGAGTTGGGTTTTTAGGTTGCCTGCCATTGGGAATACTGTGTGCCGATTACACGCATGGCAGACTGAATAAAAGTGCATGGGGAATGGCAGAAGGTCAATACTAATAAGTCAAGCATAAAGAAAGAAAAGTTAGAAGCGAAGCAATGACAATTCATGAAGGAGAGGCGATAGATAATGAAGTATTAGGGGAGAGGAAGAGGGAGGAGAGAACCCGCAAAGTGAGGGATGCAGGATAAGATGATGAAGAAGATGAAAGAAGTGGATATACTGCCGAAGGGATGAATAAAAATAGGAAGCAACTGTTCAGTTTGAAAGAGAGTCAAGTAATCAAGCTACAACAAGAGATTGAAGCTTGGAGAGCGCTGACACAGACGAGATTTGGATCATCTAGGATTTACAACAAAGGGAATAAACTGTAATTGAGGAAGCAAAGATGGATAATGCATTAGTATAGAGAAGAGGAGACATAGAAAGGCCTTAAGAAGCCATTACGAGCTTATCATAAAGACAATCAAAGCAAAGATGCACTGAATTAAGGAGAACAAAGAGACCAAGAGTCAGGTGCTAGTACCAGTAGAAGTGTGTAGGCCTTTACGTAGATACATTTGTACACAAATTTTGAAGATTTCCATTTTTTTATTCAGAAGAAGCATACCCTTTGAAGCCAGAACGAATTTTTTATGAAATTCTTTTCGAACATTTCCCAACTTTTTAGTGTTTTCCACTTTCCAAGTTGTATTTAAGGATAGGATGCTGCAATTCATGTTCAGGAACTGGCTGTTGATAAACCAGAATTTTCGTGAATTTAGTCATCCAAGTCTTCTTATATCCTTGAAGAGTTGTCCAAGGATAACAAAACGAAAAAGCCCAGGAGGATCACAGTTAAGCAGGCATCCGTCCGTACGTGCTCAAGAGACGGCAAGACGAAGTCGTCAAAAGTTAACAATTGGCCAATGGAAATTCCTGGGCCCTCTTTTAGAAAGCCCGTGGTAATAAATGGGAAAGGTTACACTACAAATTAAGACAACTGTACAACACGTATGAGTCAACTCAATATATATTGTGGCAAAACATTCCTTTCAACGACATACAAGCAGAACTCGTTACAGAACTCCACCCTGGCAGACCATATAAATAAATGTACATCAAGCAAAAGATATTACCAGGGCGAACCATCCATGCCCGCTAAAAGAAATGAGGCCACATTCATCACAGTAACTACTGAAACTAATCCAATCAACACGTCCAGCAAAAGCTCCACTCTCAAGGTTTCATTACTCTGCAAAGAAATCCCTCGGTTAAAGAGCATTTTGGAACCATTATCTTGCTAAGCAGATTATTTTAGCATACTAGACAATTAATATAGGGTGCAGAGGGCCTATTTCGTGTCTTGAGAAAGTTGATACAGGGTTGACAAGGCAACAAGATTGTAACAATTCATGCTTTATGTCAGCAAGCCGGGATGTGTTGTGAAGGATTACCTGACTTACAGATGCAAACAAAATCTGCAGTCAGCATGAAAGTTACCAGATATTCTAGAACCACATAGGCTTGTATACTATTTTTCACATGAGTAGGCTAAAATCATAAATAGAAAAAAAAAAGACATCAAAATTTATTATATGAAATGATCAAACTAAACGAGGTTCTGGAAAAACTTGGACTGATGGTAACCACAATAACCTAAATAACGGACTGTTATAGAACTCAACGAACTCAGACCATATGACATATCGAGTTGGGGCCAAATACACCAAGGTTAATGTCGTGTTTGGCATTTAAGAACCCCCTGCAATGTGAACTTTGAAAAGTCCCTATGATATACGAATTTTCCAACATTTTTTTGTAATTAACTATGCGAAAACAGCTTTAGAGTTTGTAAATGAAACAAAAGAGAACAGACCGCACACAAACTTTAATTTGATGAGATGAAAAGTGAGAGTTGTTATGATGCTATTCCCATTAATAGTAACAGCAAGGGACTTTTGTCCTATTCACCTTATACTAAGTTCTCTTTATTATATAAGTAAAAGTTAGTCATGTTATCATATTTTGTTTAAGAATAAATAATCATTTTTAGGTAGGACTCAGTAATACTTTGAAAATTTTAATTGGAATTTTTTTACTATTAGGATTGGGGTTCTAAGAACTTGTCCTTTAAAGTAAGAAAGGCATTTTTTCTCTACCGTTTTTTTAGTTTTCAAATTAGGGTGACAGTTTTTTCTAAGAAAAACTCTTCAAGTTAAGAGTGACTCCTAATTTCATAATCTTAGGAGAGATCCCTAGTACTATCCATTGCCTTGCGCTCTTCACTAAAAAGCCTAACAATTCTAATCTGAATTTCAGCAACACAAGCTGATATTTTACCAGCCCATATCGAAATTTCAGATCTGGAAACAACTTGGCAAAACACTCAATAGCCCTGTTTTATTAGCTAGTTGACATATCTTCTATTCAACCTAAGTTATCAGAGCTCCGATTCAACAATGGAGATACATAGCGGAAGGATGAATATTCAATGACCAGGAGTAAAATGAATTTAAGTCTGAAAATTCTGGAAAATTTGGACTTTGATGACCTTCATTCAGAAAACTAACCCAAAGGATTACTGGACAGCAAGCCACAAATGATGGGAGAGGGTGTAGAAAAAGTGAAACAAAAAATGACGAGGCTTAAAATTAATCAACAAGAAGTTCGGTTAGGTAACCAACACCTTCCAAGGAAAAACAAAAGCGCCTGGACAAGACTTGAGACCGCACAAAGTGAAACAAAAAATGATGAGGCTGACAATTAATCAACAAAGTTCGGTTAGGTAACAAAAACCTTCCAATGACAAATGAACCAATAGCACTTGAAGGGCATGTACTAGACTTGAGACTGCACAATAGAGTTTGAAACTTGCAACACTTTGATGATATTACTAAGAAAGTTCGTGTTGACTTTGCAGTAAAGATGGAAACACATCTATTTTTAGATTGGACAAGGACTTATCTGATTGGTCCAAGTCCAATTTGCAAACGAAAATGGTTGAGCTAGCTAAAGTCTTGTGGAAATTGTTAAGAGGATAGCACCAAATGTTGAAAAGATTATTATAAAAACATACACTTAGCTTTTTATTACCAAGATCTCCAAGATCAACTGACAACCTTAGACAAGGAATTATGACTGTTTTGATGTACTTTCCATGCGATAAGAAGGGATTGAATCTGAAAGCCAATTCATATTTCACAACAAAAATGGCTTAAGGGAAGAAATTCGAGAACAGCTTATTATGCAAAGGATTTGTAGCCTCAAAGATGCATATCACTTGGCTTCAAGAGGAGCAATAATTAGGATAGCAATTAACTAAGAAGTTCAGAAATCAATCAAAGTCAGGGAAGTTTGGTACAAAAGAGCTACTACTGCACAACATTTTAAGCTAACACCTAATGGAGAAAGTGTACACCACATAACAACCACACAACTGCTTAAAGGAGCTAAACTTAAAAGGCAAAAACATGGTTGAGACTAGAACCAGAGGAGGCAACAGTGACATGAAGTATTTTCAATGTAATGAGAAGGAACATTTATGAATATACTAATAAATAGGTTATACATGATGGAAAAAGAAGAGGAAAAATCTAATGAATATGTGAGTGAATATGGAGATAGAGAGGAATTAAATGTCTATGATGACCATGTTGGTCCTTCGAATTTTATTGTAGTTGGGCACATACCTACAACCCCCAAGTCAGAAGGAAAAGAAAGATGGCTCTGAATAATTGTTTTCTTTACTCAGGCTAGATGTAGAGACAAATTATGTAGGCTTATCATTGATGGGGAAAGTATGTAATGGAAAGTACGGTGAAAAGAAGTTTACTTTTAGAGAGACACCCACATCCAAAGTTATTCATGTTGAAGATAGCACTACACCAATTACTCGAAGTTACTTGTGTCTTTCAAGTTAAGAGCATATGAAGATTCTATCTGGTGTGAAGTGATTCCTCTGAAAATAACTCATATTGTACTTGATCAACTGTGACTTTATAATCGTGATGTGTAACATTTCAGTAAAACTAAAATCTACTGATTTATATTCCACAGAAAGAAGATAATTTTGAAAGTTATGAAGGTAGAAAGTAAACAAGCAAAAGGAAAGTAAAAGACAACACAAAGAACAAGGCCTCTTAATACCCTTAAAAAGAGAAGCTTGCACATGCTAGCAAGAAGGGAAATATTTTTACAATGCTGGTGAGGGAAGTAACTGAAAAAATTCTAAAGCACCCTTTGCAATGCCTAAAGAAACAAGTAAATTATTGGTTAATTTTCATACCTTACACCTAATGATTTACCAAGTAAATTACCTCATTTACAAGATATTCAGCAAGCTATTAACCCGTGACCAAGGTTCCCTTCATAAAACCTACGTAAATCTCTTAAATACTATCGAAAATGAAGAGCTAAAGAGACAACTGAAAGAGTTAGGTTCATTTAGAAAAGTCTTAAATCTGTGTGCAATTCTTGCATTACTGACCCATAAAAAGGATTGAAGCACGAAAATGTCAATCGATTGTCATGTAATAAACAAGATCATAGAAAGGTATAGGTTCAGTATCTCTAATCTTAATGACATGATAGAAATCATGACTGGAGCCATGAAATGGATACCAACAAATCAAAATTAGACTTGTGGGCAACATTAAGGGAGAGCTTTATTAATGGTTGATAATACCATTTTGACTCACAAATGCACTCAACACTTTTATAAGAGTGATAACTAAGTATTTCAACCATTTTTTGACAAATTTTTGGTGTGGGAAAACGTACATAATTGGACCTAATTCTTCACATGGAAGAACTTGAATCCAATATTTCTATGAATAAGTCAACCAACAAGAATCCTGTCAAAATAGTTTCTTAAAATTCAAGCAAGGAAGCCTGTTTGTTTTGATTCCTTTACCGCAAAAAGAAAGTTAATGTTGAAGCTGAAAGTTTGGTATAAAACATGTGAGATATCTTTGATGAAGTGCAATGGAAGATCAACCCAATGATGGAATTTAATGAAGGCAACAAGGCAAATAGAATGTCTCTTATGGGGTAAATATAAGAAGCTTGAATCAAAGAGTATTGAACCTCATAAAACCTTTAAGATGAAAGGTGCTAACACCAACATTTTGGAATTGTCAAGTGACAAGAGAGTTACTCTTATATTCAACAGTGCAAAATTAACACTTATCATGGCACAATCTTTTGCATTCTCGTACTGCAACTATAGGAATTTCAGTCATTCCTTATCTTAAAGAATAGATTGAAGATATTTTCTATGAACAAATTTTATCCAAAAGAGTTGACGATTATAAGTGATTTTTTGTCAAGTAAAAAGAAAAACCTTCTTGTATAGTAGTATTTATCACATTCTTAGTCAAAGACAACTTTAGATAAAATAGTGAAAAAAGTATGCAGAAAAATAGAAGAACTTAACAATTTACAAACGAAACAAAAGAATATACATCAACCACAAGCTTTAATTTATGAAGAATGAGAGTTGGTAAAATACTATTCATGTTACCGTTCATATGCATATTGGCAACAAGGACAAGTTAGTCATTTATTTTATACTAATTTGCCTTAATAGATACAAATTAGAAAGAATCCTTATTAAAATAAAATTCAATTTGGACATCTTAGTTGGAATCCTTTTACTAATAGATCTCCGGTTCCAAGAACTCCTTTATACATATGTATTCAGCCCTTCAATGAGAGGAAAGTTGTTTTTTTTTTTTTGTAAAGTTTGCCTTTTTAAAGTATAAAGTGTTTCATAACCCTATGAGATTCCTAGAACATCCCATTGTTAGCTTTTCTTTAATACAAGACCTCACAACCTAATCTGAATTTCAACAACTAGAATTTGAAGTTTAAGCAGCCCATATAGAAATTTCAGGCCTGAAGTTCAAATTCCTGCAACATAGCAAAAAAGCCCACAAATTTTCTAATTTTCACGAGTTTTATTAATTAATTGACCTATCATTTATTCATCTTACATCAATTAAACTTTGCATTAATAGCAAAGTCTACTAATAGTAAACATCCACATAATTTTGCAAAACTGCATATGAATAAAGCTGAATAATAGTTCTAGTTTAATAATTGCCAAACTACAGCAAATTCATAGCCCAAGGAATTTTTCTAAAAATTCCAACTAATTAGTCATTTTAAATCATTTCTCTGCACTATTCCTTTTGGAAATGGGCTAGGAGATATAAAGTTTATTGCTAAGGAATAGAGCCTACAATCATAGCACTTTCGCAATTTTATAAACACCAAAAGCTCTAGAAAGTGCTGTTGATTGATAATGCCTCAAGTTTGCTAGCTCATCCCCATCAAAGCTCACACATACGTATAAAAGCAACTTATATTTGCACACAAGTTAAGTATTGTGATTAACGAAGTAATTAATTAATCAATAATGGTGAAAATTATAACCTAAAAGCATACTAAAATCATTGGTATTTCACTCCCCGGAGTTTCTTTAAAGCATTCCACTTTGTTAGAATATAATAGTATTTTAATAAGGGTATTTAAGTCTTTTATATACTTTCTCCTATTTATAAATAGAAGATGACTAACCCACATAAGGTTAGGTGTTACAGACTCCTTCATAGGTCAGACTTATTCAAGGCGTAATAATCTTATCTCATCTACGGATTAAGGATAGCATTGGTCTAGTATTATCTTTTAACTTAGGATAGCAATTATCTTTTATCTCTTCTGGTAGTTATTGTGTTTCCTTCCTAGTAAGATAGGTTTCTTTGTTAGAATAGAACTCTATTTCATGTAGTGCTGAGTCCTACTTAAGGGGACCAAGTTGAAATAAAGAGAAGCTTTTTCTGTCACATATTCACAAGATTGAGTCCCTCTCTCACACGGATTCAAGGTCTAAGGCTCCCTTTGAAGAGTCTAAGGTCTAAGGCTCGCTTCAACAAGTCTAACAACAACATAGGAAAGTCTAAGAAGCGGGTCAAGGGAAAGAATCAGGCTCCCGAATTTGATTTCCAGGTGTTTAACCCAGACCGACGAGTCACTCGATCTTGCAACAAGCAGTTTCATAACATTTTGGTATCAGAGCGTACAACGATGGGAGATGAGGTGGAGAATCGGCTACAAGCAATTAAGACAACACAGTCAGCCACAATGGAACAGATTAGAGCACTCTCACAGCAAGTAAAGGAGCTGCTATCTGCAGGATTTTCACGTCCCCAACAAACAGACGCATCTTACAGCAACAATCAGTCCGCACAACACCATGTGCGCACCACTGCAACTGCTGGGAATCAAAGAAATACAATGTTTTAAAAAATAATAATAAAAAAATCGTATACTGAGTTTTGACCGACTGATGTAGTACGCCACCC
>JAOSBL010000008.1:18632176-18662901 GCA_027568915.1 Erythroxylum roraimae
GTTAAATCGTGGCAAGAGGGAACTATTGGTGCATTGGTCTGGTATGACTGTCCAAGACGCAACATGGGAGGATCTAGACAAATTTCGCACCAATTATCCCGACTTTGCGCTTGTGGACAAGCATAGTCTTCAGGTTGGGGGAAATGTTACGGACTCCATAGGTCAAACTTATTCAAGGCGTAATAATCTTATCTCATCTACGGATTAAAGATGGCATTGGTCTAGTATTTTCTTTTAACTTAGGACAGCAATTATCTTTTATCTCTTCTGGTAGTTATCGTGTTTCCTTCCTAGCAATATAGGTTTCTTTGTTAGAATAGAACTCTATTTCATATAGTGCTAAGTCCTATTTAAGAGGACCAAGTTGAAATAAAGAGAAGCTTTTTTTGTCACATATTCACAAGATTGAGTCCCTCTCTCGCACAGATTCAAGGTCTAAGGCTCCCTTTGAAGAGTCTAAGGTCTAAGGCTCCCTTCAACGAGTCTAACAACAACATAGGAAAGTCTAAGAAGCGGGGCAAGGGAAAGAATCAGGTTCCCGAATCTAATTTCCAGGTGTTTAACCCAGATCGACTGGTCACTCGATCTTACAACAAGCAGTTTCATAACATTAGGCCATCATATTCTCAAATTCTCTTCTTCCTGTCTTTTTCTTCTCTTCATCTCTCTCTCTACAATTTATTACATGGTTTCATAGTGAGGTTTATTAGATCTGATTGCAATCATGTGGATTTCTCTCTAGATTCTTTAATTCTTTTCTTCTTGTCAGATTTGGGTATCATGTCCTAAAAAAAAACTCTCGGAGACTATTTTTTGTTGAAGGATAAAAGTGCAGTTGTAGCCCAGGTTGGTCTAAGTAGATACTTGTGTTATTATTCTTATTAGTTTTTGGTTATTTTTTTCCCTGACGATGGCTACCAAGAAGCCTGAATTGGTTCCGATTCCCGCACCAAGATGACTAAACGTCATTTGAATGTGGATAACTATCCTCAGTGGTGGGGAGCGATCTCTAAATATCTTAGTGGGTGGTTGATAGGGAAGATCATCTTACCCAAGATCCTCCAAATGATCTTGGTGAGAAGAAGTCATGGTGAAAGGAGGACGACAAGTTGCATTCACAACTTTTAGAGACAACTGAAGTGAACATCCAGGATCAAATTTATCATTGTGAAACTATAAAGGAGATATGGGAAACCTTGGTGTTTATGTTTGCAGGTGCAAATAATGTGACTCGAATGTATGATGTTGCCAGCGAGGTGTATCAGGCTAACATGAAGGATAAGTCTGTTTAAGATCATTCCTATGATTTTTATTGAATGCTCGAGGACATGAATTCACTACTTTCTTACACAACAGATATTGGTGTCCAAAAGGTTCAACGTGAACAAGTTGGAGTTATGTGCTATTTAGTAGGGTTGTCTCATAGTTTAGCTTTTGACTACTCACAAATTTACGCTAGTCCAAAGATTCCTTTGCTCTCAGAAGCCATTCGTCATGTATAGCGCGCAACCCATTCTTTACCATCTGAAAATTCAACATCTAATAGTAGTGCACTTGTGAGCCAAGTTCCTTGTTCTGATAGTGGTGAAGGTGGTGGTTGAGGTGGCAGCTCGGGGGGCCATGGTGGAGGCCGTGGTGGTAAAGACACCAGTGATCGCTCTGATGGCAAAACAGTGTGTTATCATTGCGGAAAGCTAGGACAACATATAAAGAAGTGTTGGTTGCTTCATAGGACACCTCAGCGAGCTCAGTCTTTTGCAAATGCAACCACCTCCAAGCCTCTTGAAGAGAAGCTTGTAAAATTATCAGTTGATGAGTATACACGCTTGGTTTAGTCACAGGGTTCTACAAAGGATTCTAGTCCTTCCTTCACTGCTACTCTAGTTCAGTCAGGTCATCCTACAACATGCCTCTCCTCCACTTCCTGCAAATGCGTCATTAACTCAGGTGCGAGTGAACATATGATTGGCATTATAGGTCCTTTGTCCTCTGTTACACCAACATCCGATCCACTAAATGTTACTATTGCCAATAGCACTACTGTTTTTGTTTTTGCCTCTAGTAAATCCAACCCTATTCCTTCATTGCCTTTGTCCTAGGTTTTATATATACCCAATTTTCCTTTCAATCTGATGTTTATTACTAAGATTACTAAAGCTCTAAAATGTTTTGTTGTTTTCTTTGCACACATTGTGTTTTTCAGGATCTGTTGACGAATAGGATTATTGGTAGAGGTCGAGAGTTACGGGGGTTGTCTCTTCTTGTGGGTGGTGAAGTAGCTCTTTCTGCATTGGCTACCAGTCCAAAGTTAAGAGTCTCCCTTTCATCTTCATTGTCAACTTGGTCACCCATCCTTGGCTACCTTGAAGAAGATTTTTCCCTTTTGAAGTTCCTTGTCTAGTTTTGAGTGTGAGTCATGTCAGTTTGCAAAGCATCGTGTTTCTTATTTTCCTAGAGTCTAAGAGAGTCGAATCTTCTTTTGAGTAAGTGCATTAAGATATTTGGGGTTTGTGTCCTATAGTCTCCAAAACTGGTTTCCAATATTTTGTTTGTTTTGTTGATGATTACACTTATGTTACTTGGGTTTATTTAATGAAAAGTCATTCCGAGCTATTCTCGACTTTTACTGATTTTTGTAATGAAATTCAGACCCAATACAATGCTAAAATTCGTGTTTTGCGAAGTGACAATGCAAAAGAGTACTTCTCTAGTCCTTTGCTTGATTTTATGAGAAAACAAGCTATTCACCAATCTTCTTTTGTGGTGACTCTTCAACAAAATGGAGTAGCTGAACGTAAAAATTGTCATCTACTTGAGGTTGCTAAAGCACTTTTATTTCAAATGAAGGTTCCAAAATCTTTTTCGGCTAATGCTATTTTAACTGCTTGTTACTTGATTAATCGTATGCCTTTCCTTTGTGTTATAGGGTGACATTCCTTATTCAATCACTAAGTCTCTTTTTGTTGTGCCTCGTAAAATTTTTGGATGCACATCTTTTGTTCGCGACATTCACAAATATCAAAATTGGATCCTTGACATTTAAAATGTTTGTTTGTTGGTTATTCCCTGGCTCAAAAGGGTCATAGATGTTATTCTTTTGATCTGAAGCGATATGTGGTTTCTGCTGATGTCACAATTTTTAAGTCTACTCCTTATTTTTTCTCTTCTTCTCTAGGTGAGTTTGTTAGTGAAGATGAGTTTTTGGTCTATTAGGTTAGACAAGCTCCTCCTCCTTTTGTGTCGTTGGAAACTTGTCCACTTGTGTACGGTTACACAAGTCTACTCCAGGTGTGATATGGATGCATTTGTGGGCAAGACTTATGCTCAAAGAGGAAGAAAAAGTGGCGGTTGAAAGCAGGAAAAAGATATCAGCTAGGAAAGTTGCTTGCGTTGGAATTATTTTCCAGAACAGGAGTTTGTTTCATATCTAGAATAGGATTTTGTTTCTCATTAGAAGTACGTTTTAGAGTTTAACTTTATTTTTATGCCTAATTAGGAGTCTAAATTCGAATCCTAATCAGGGGTTGAACTTGTGTTTTCGAGTCTATTTAAATGGGCAGTCATTCAATAATAAAGCAAGCAATAATTTATCATAAAATTAGCTTAGAAGTAGAATAACTTAGTCCAATCTAGGCAGACCTTATCCTCGACAAGTGCTGCCTGTTTTCATCAGCAAAAATAGGTTCTGCAAGGAAGGGGTCCAACGTAAACAAGGGAAAGAGGTTAACTTTCTTAAGAATCGTCCTTGGACTCAATCCCAAGCACGGGCACATAACAAGGTGACTGTGAATTGCTTCTCCCACTCTTTCTGATTGCGCTGACCCTCCTGCATCCCTTCCTCCGCCATGTCCTCCGTCATATGATCCTAGTCTTGATCTTCCTATCGCCTTGCGTAAAGGTAAACGTAGTTGCTAGTATCTTGTTTCTTCTTTTGCTTCCACTGCTAATTTATCACCCCTTCGACAAGCATTTGTTGTTTCCTTAGATTCCATTTCTATACCCAAGTCTTTTATAGAGGCTTTGTCCCTTACTGGATGGAAGATAGCCATGGAGGAATAGATGGCAACTTTGGAGCACAATTCCACATGGGATCTTATGTCTCTCCCAACGGGTAAGAAAAAAATTGGTTGTAAATGCGTGTTTACTGTTAAGATGAATTCTAATGGCACTGATTCTCGCCTAAAGGCTCGTCTAGTTGCCAAGGGCTATGGTCAAACTTATGGAGTTGATTATTCAGATACTTTTTCTCTTGTTGCTAAGCTTGCTTCTGTATGTTTGTTTATTTCTCTTGCAGCATCTAAACAGCAGCCATTGTACCAATTAGATGTCAAAATTGCATTTTTACATGGTGATTTACAAGAAGAGGTATATTTATGGAGCAACCCCTTGGTTTTGTTGCTTAGTGGGAGTCTGGGATGGTATGTCGCCTTCGTAAATCCTTGTATGGACTGAAATAGTCTCCTCGAGCTGAGTTTGGTAGATTTAGTGAGGTGGTTATGGAGTTTGGTTTTACGTTGAAGTGTATATGACCACTCTGTGTTCTTTTGTCAATCCGCTGCTGGTTACATCTTACTTGTTGTACAGGTGGATGATATTGTTATTACTGAGAATGATAGTAAAGGCCTTGAGCGGTTGAAATTCTTTCCTCAAAGCAAATTTCAAACCAAGGATTTGGGAGATTTGAATTATTTTTTGCATATTGAAGTTGCTAGATGTAGATAGGGTATCTTTTTTTGCCAAAGAAAATACGATCTTGATCTTCTAACATATATAGGTATGCTTGGATCTCGACCATGTGATGCTCCTATGGTGCCCAATCTTAAGCTTACGGCTGAAGGTGGTGACCTATTAGATGATCCAAAATGGTATAGAAGACTGGTGGGAAAACTCAATTATTTGGTTAACCAATTTATGTCCTCACCACAGAGTATTCATTGGGAGGCAGTTATGCACATACTTCGATACTTGAAGGGAGCTCCAGGCTTGGAGTACTTTATTGTGACCATGGTCATTTAAAAGTTGAAGGACTATGTCATACAGATTTGGCTAGTTCTCCAGTTGACCAAAGATCCACATCTGGCTATTGTGTTTTTGTGGGTGGCAATCTCATATTGTGGAAAAGTAAGAAACAATCAGTAGCTGCAGGGTTGCATCAATTACTTGAAATTGGTTTTCCTAACTTAAGTCCTATGGACCTTTGGTGTGATAATCAAGTTGCTCTCTATATTGCTTCTAATCTAGTATTGCATAAGAGGACCAAGCATATTAAGGTGGATTGTCATTTTGTTTGGGAGAAATTGCAACAAGGATTGATCTCTACTAATTATATAAGAAGTGGGGATCAACTCGCAGATATATTTATTAAGTCTTTTCTTGGGAATAAGGTTGAAAGTATTTGTAACAAGCTGAGCATGATTAACATGTATGCTCCAGCTTGAGGGGGAGTTTTAGAATATAATAGTATTTTAATAGGGTATTTAAGTCTTTTCTATACTATAAATAGAAGATGACTAAGCTAAGTAAGTTTAGGCCCTCATATTCTCAAATTCTCTGCTTGCTATCTTTTTCTTCTCTTCATCGCTCTCTCTACAATTTACACACTTCACTCTCTATAGCATAGGAGAGGCACAGGATAAATTTTCCTCACCACTCAAATCCATATGTCCTCGTGTAGTCTTAAAGGAAATATTGCCTCCTATGTGGTGGAAGTTAATGGCGAGTGAACCAAGACTATTGGCGAATCCTAAATGCAACATACAACATGGAGTTGATTCTTTATATTGTTAATCAAGACATGGTAAAATGAACAATAATGAACTCTGGTATATAATAAAGCATGAGAAGATTCTTTCTAGATTTTAGTTTCAAAGATTTGTTAACGACATAGTTCGATACATTTTATCAATAAATCACATAGGGAATGGATAAGCAGTTGAGTAAAAACTAGTTATATGGATACCAATACACATTTAACAATTAAATTATCCTCAAAATAAAAACAAACTTCTAGTAAAGTATAAATCCTAAACCACTAAGTCTACCCTTAAAGTAAAATATCTATAATCATGTGATTCTATTATAAGGCATCCCGGTTTATTTTAGATGCAGAAAGGAATGGCACATAAGATAAACTTAAAACTTGTATTTTTAATATGATTAGTTTGAGGAAGAAGTATTGAATTCACCTTAATAAACTTTATTTAGGGTTTAATAATCATCTCTTTAGGCCAATCAGCCTCTTATCTTTCAATATATCCTATAAATTTGTAAATTTTACTAGCCTATTTATCCAATGTATCTAAGTGCCCATTTAAAATGGCATGTTTTAATTGGATCAAACAAGTACATTACATTTACTTTACAAAGGACAATTTAGGAGAAATTAAATGTAAACATTTAAAATAAACAACCCAAGTAGAATGTGGCTGCTAGTACTTTAACAAATCAAGATAAAAAAAAGTGAGGATTTGACGTATAGTGTAAATTTGGTGAAGCGCTTACCAAAAACATGATAAGAGTGGCAATACAACTCACTTTGACTTCTAATTTGATTTAAGTTTTCTCAGCTCTTCCCCTTGTTGCTGTGAAACAATCATCATCATCAATGCCATGTGATTGATAAGAAAAACCATAATACAAAATGCTAGAAATAATATGAAGATAAATTTTGAAATTGAAACTTGGAAAAGATTGTGAAATTGTTCAACACCTTGTATAACTTTTTCCATTCTATATCTGATCTTTCTTGCAATAAACACCACTCCATAGCCATATCATACTCGAGTGTATTGGGTTGAGAACAATGCGAAGTTGACACAGCCTCTTTCTGTACACAAGAAACTTGGAAGTGACAAACTACACACAATCCATCAGTTAATGTAAAAATTAGATCAAACACAAATTGCGCCAAACAAAAATATTATTAACATTTTACAGTAATTTTCTAAAATCCTTATCATTGAAAGTTTTATTATTCGACAGCATTTTATTGTCTCAAGTTTGCAATGCTAAATTGGCTAGGATTCATTTCCTTTAAAACATCACAACTAGCTACCTTGACAACTTGTTTTCAAGAAGTTATCATTTTAGAATAAAATTTACAATGATTGTTTTCCATTAATCCACCATTATGTAACCATTGATATTTATTACCTATCCTTGAGAGGGTTATATATATCAATGTGCCATGCCATATTACTAATTTTAGCAAATTTCCCTTTGCTATTTAGATAATAGATTCATTTAAAACTATTCTTGAAGTAGGACAAATAGGAGAAGTACTAAATAGCAGGTAAAATTCACAAAAATAGGAATTATAGACAATATTAGGCTGTTGAAATATCAAGTCTGAATTTCAAATAGGAATGCTGAACTTTTAGTTTTGCTATAGTTGGCCTTTTAGGGTTTGATTGTTGTTAGTTTAAGCTTAGAATTTCAGGTTTGATATAGCTGGAATTTAGGTTTGAGATGGCTGGAATTTAGGTTAGGTTTGTTGGAATTTAGCAAGGAACACAAACAATGGAGGGTAAGAAACTAGGAACCACTCCTAGAGTCTAAGAATCACTCTTAAAAGCATCAAATCTTCTAGTTCAAAACTCAAATTTGTAGACAAAATACAAATTGTTATTCTTGTTGGGCTAAGTATACACATATTTATATAAAGCTATTAGAATCATTACTCTAGTAGAAAATGGATAATAGAATAAGAAATTTAACTGACCACTACTTATCTAATAAGGAATCCTAACATAATCTAAATTTCAGCTATTATTTTGTTTATCAACTCAATTCTCAATCCTCATTCCACCAAATTAAGTCTTCTGATTGATTAATTTTTCCTTTTTTATTTCTTCTATAGGCTTTAAACTCTTTTGCATCAATTCTCTGTGGCTTGTCTGAAATCGTTCTCAATATAGAATGTGATAAATATTGATCATATAAATCTAAATTTAACTTCAAAATTCTTATTCTAAAATTCAAAGTACTGTCAAACGTTGGTCTTCCTTTCCACTTAACAAGAAATTGTCGATATCCTACATCTTTTATGGATACAATTTGTTCATCAAGAACATCTTTTATCTCCTCTTTAAGACAGGGAATGGTTAGAATTCTCACAACTATAGTAGGAGATTGCGTATCATCATATCCATGATAAATAATTAAGTCTACAACATTAAATATAAAACTAATTCCCATGTCACTTGGTAATTCCAAAATATAAGCATTAACACTTATCTTCTTCATTATCTTATAAAGTCCAACACTCTGTGAATGAAATTTCTTATATTTTTCTTTTGGAAAACGCTTTGGATGAATCATAACCATCACCATATCCCCTTCAATGAATTCCACCAATTGAGGATGTTGATCAACATGTTCTTTGTAAGACAAGTTTCTAGTTGTTATCTTTTGTCGTACCTCATCAAAGACGTCCCTCATGTGTCATGCAAAACCTTCAGTTTCAAAGCTAACTCCTTTTGTTTGTGGTAAAGGATGGTTATCAATAGGCTGCCTTGGTTGAATTCCCGAGACTATCTCAAAAGGGCTCTTACTAGTAGACCTATTTATATAACTATTGTATTCATATTCTACCATAGGAAGAATTTGATCCCAATTTTTCACATTATCTCCAACCAAACATCTTTCCAAGTCTCCCAAGCTTCTATTCACCACCTCTATTTGCCCACTAGTTTGGGGTTGGAAAGAACTTGAAAATTGAAGCTTAATATTCAATGTTTTTCATAAAGTTTTCCAAAAATAATTCATAAACTTCACGTCACGATTAGAGACAATGGTTAAAGATACAACTTCTCCAAAAATCACAAGTCTTGATCATTATATTCATTGATGGTTTCCTTATCTCTACCACATAAGCATTAGGAACATACAAATGCACTAACTTGCCGTATTGCTAAATTTTGACTTTGCAAGTGCACTCATAGCTTCTCATTTATTCCTATGTTGAGTTAATTTCGTCTCTTCATTAAAATATACTTCTCCTTCATCACCCACTGCAACATAATTTTCATCAACAACAAGAATATCATTAAGTTTTAAACCAACAAGCTCTAGAACCCCAAGTAGTTGTTGGTTAATCTCTTCAACTCCATGTTATGTTATTTTAGCTTGTTGTCCTATTCTTTCAGCCTGTTGCAATGTTGTTTCAACTTGTTGTTTAAGTGTTTGAATTTGTTGTTCAATTGTTTCAACTTTAGGGTTTGCCAAAGAATCCACTTCATTATGTTTTTCTTCATCTTTAATGCATTGATCATCTCCTACTATCAAACTCTCCATGTCATGATCATCTTCCATTACCAAACACTCCATGTCATCAAGTATTTGAGCACCTTCCACATGTAGGCTTGAAGATTCAAATTGGTCTACTAAATTTGAGAAATCAAAATAAATACATGATTCTTCAGCAAAGATTTTCATGTACGTTTAATGTTGATCAATATCAATCCCTTCATCCTGCTTACGACCACCTTCTCCTTGTTTATCATTAACTATTGGTTATTGGTTCACATAATCTGACAAAGTTTTGACTTTTAGGGAATGTATGTTCAAGCTATCTAAACTCTCTAAAAATTGTCGAACATGCTTCCGTAAGGGAGATGCTACACGTTAGTTTTTGGAGCACCTTGTGAACAAGGATCAATAATGCCCAATTTTTTTTGCAATATTAAGGGGTATTTCATCTCATTCTAGGTCGTTGAATATTCTTCTATACGCCCTTCCACTACATGTCGCCATTGTTAACCAAAGCTATGATACCAAATTGACGTAGGACATATAGAAGAAGTACTAAATAGTAGCTAAAATTCACAAAATTAGGAAATATAGTTGATATTAGGCTGCTGAAATATCAAGTTTCATGTTTGGATTTCGGCCATGAATGCTAGTTAGTTTTGGTATAGTAGGGTTTTCAGGGTTTGATTATAAGTTTAATTTCAGGGTTTAATATGGCCGGAATTTAAGTTTAAAATGAATGGAATTTAGGTTAGATCTGCCTAATTTTAGTAAGGAACACAATCAATGGAGGGTAAGGAATTAAAAATCACTCATAGGATCTAAAAATCACTCTTAAAAGAAAGCATTACCTTCTAGTTGAAAACTCAAGTTTGTAGAAAAAATTCAAATTGTTATTCTTGAAGGGCTGAGTATACACATTTATAAAAAAGTTATTCGAACCCTTATTCTAGTAAAAAAGTGTTCCTAATAAATGTAAATCTTATTCTAATAAAAATTCTATAAATTTAAGTCCTAAAAAACTAGGATAACATATCTAAAATAGAAATAACATATTTAACCCACTACCACTTCTTATCTAATAAGGAATTCTAACTTAATCTAAATTTCAGTCATTATCTTTGTTGTTAACTCAATTCACAATTCTCATCCCACCAAATTGAGGCTTGTGGTTAACTAAATTTTCCTTCATTATTTCTTCTATAGGCTTTAAGCTCTTTTGCATCAATTCTATCATGCAATTTTCTAAAGTCATGAGTGCAACATCCAATTAATAGAAGTTTCTTGTTAAAAATTTATCCACTAAAGTAAATGACAATTAAACTTTTAACTCTTATCAGAGTACTGGAAATCTAATAATTTTGCAAGTCATCAATTTTATGTTACCAATCCTTTCAATAACTCTAATACTATCTTCACCACAAAAGATTTTACTAAATAGAGTAGAACCACATCGAATCTTATATAGGTATGCAACTTTATTTAATTCTTAACAAGTATATTAAAGACCTTTTTTATCAAACATAAAAGACATGCATAAATTCTAATATAGGAAAAGAAAAATAAAAACATGAATCATAACTTATGTTACGTATTGCCTCCCTTAAAAGAACCATGTGATGAATCATCAAAATAAGAGTGAAATATGTTGAGATAGAGTACAACAAGCCTTGTAAAATTTGCACGATTCTTCCTAGTTTCAAGCGTCTTCAAGGTGGAACTAAGCCCAATTTTATCATGGCATCAAAAGAAATTAAAAGAAATCTGATATCTAAGAAAGAATATGTGCAAATATAATTACTTGCTAATGATGATTAAAATATGATTGTGGAGGTAGGTTGGCTGTACGAAATTGAATTCGTGAAACAAAAAGGCCAGAGTGAAATGTACTTGCATACGACAACTAGATTATGAGTCCATAAGTGGCTGGTACCACAATACGCTTATGTTAAATATACTTGCAAGTAGAATACAAGTACGCAGGTAAAGACAAGACTTCCAAGTGTAAACCTCGATTTTTGGAATGTTATTCAAATGACTACATAGTAAAGGAGAGCAAGGATATTTGACATGGGGTTTTAAAAGATGTAAATAAATCCCAAATTAAAAATCGATAAAGTATTTTCTATATAAAAATGATCAACAACTTGATGCCTTTTGGATTGAACAAGGTATCCCTCCTAACTTATCAACACACTTGAGACCCAATTCACTTTCTCCCCACTAAAGGGTGTTATGTTATATATATTCCATATCATCAAGAGAAGAAATAGAATTCTAAAATCAAGAGAAAGAAAAAAGTTAGATTAAAGTTTCACAAGTTCAAGTTGGAACTTATGTCTAGAAATGAAGGAATAAAGTCTAATTTTGAAGATGAAAACTTCGTCCTAAAATGAAAGAAACAAAAGTTAAATTCTAAAATGAAACTTGACTTTGATACCATGCGAAATCAACATTAATATCATGTGAAGGTAGAGGTAAAGAAGAAAAAAAGGAGGAAAGAGGAAAGAATGAACAAAGTTTTACATGATTCAACAAAAAACCTACTTCTATAACTTCAAAATCTATGAGGGTACTAGAATGTATTATTCATTAAACTTAACCCATTCACTTAATAGTATAAGACAATATTCCTTAACAGTGTGATACAAATAATTTCAAATAAAACCTAGATAATCTCCCATAAGATGTACATAATACTTGTATGCTTAATAATAACAAATACAAATTCTAATTTTCCAAAAAGCTGCTATGACGATCTATTTTGATGCATTCATTTTAAAACATCCCTTCTTCACAAAGTTAATGTTAAGCACCATATAGGATTTCTTTGAGTTGCTAACAAAAAAATGAGTAAGTCGTTAAGTGGTTTAAAGAGAAAGTTTACCATCTTGAGATGATATTTTAAAATGCCACTTTACCACATTTTTTCTTGCAATATAGGATTTTCTTGAGTTCCTAACACAAAACATGCATCATTCATAGAGTTGGGTAGAAAGACATTTACCATCTCCCGGTGCATATGGAGTCTAGTTCTACTAATATTGAGATGCCCAAAAAATGTTGATTTCTTTTGTGGGAAATAAGGAGTTCCAAAGCTTCCAACTAGAGGCCTACAAATGAAGATAGATCACACATCATTAGTGCAACCTTGAAAAACTTGCTACTAAAGAAAATAAAGATGTAAAGACCCAATCCCACAAGAAGCAACTATCCAACAACAATAATAGACCAATACTCACAATCAAAAGACTTGCAAATAAGTCAAAATTATTATATAAAAATCAACAAGGCAAGTCAATATCAAGCTTAAGATGAAATGAGTTTGCTATCAAGTGTTATTTTTTGGACTAGTTCTTGGAGCACCTTGTGATCGAAGATCAATTGAAGTCGCAATTTTCCATATTTATAGAAGTTTTTCTTCTCGCCTTTTTATTTTAAGCTTGATATTGACTTGCTTATGACAACATATCACTTTGGCTGAGATAAAACCATAACATGGTTGAAGATCACTTTTATTGGTCCTCTTTATAAGAGATAAGTGTCTGAAGGCATACAGCAATGTCGAACATGTCAATTAACTAAAGAGAAGAAATAAAATTCTGGACTAGACACAAAATTCAATAAGTATGAATTTTGTATTAGGAGTCCATAAACCTATAAGAATTTATAATTCTATTATGTGGTGGTAGATAGGTTTTCAAAGATGAGTCATTTCATTTCATGTTTCAAGACAAATAATGATGCAAAAGAACTCAAAGTATATAAAAGAAATAAAAGAGAAAAAATTAGTTGACCACAAGCCTTAATTTGGTGGGATGAAGATTAGGAATTAAGTTAACAACAAAACTTAATTTGTTCAAATTTAGATTATGTTAGGATTCCTTATTAGATAGGAATTAGTAGTAAGTTAAGTAAGTTAAATATGTTATTTTATTTTACATATGCTATCCTAGTTGTTTAGGACATAGAATTTTTATTAGAAACCCTTTCCTACTAGAATAAGAGTTCTAAAACTCTATATATGTGTGTGTACTTAGTCCTTCAATAATAAAAAGCAATCTGGAATTTTTTTTCAAACTCAAGTTTTCAGTTAGAAGGTGTGATGCTTTCTTCTAAGAGTGATTCCTAGACCCTAGGAGTGATTACTAGTTTCATACCTTCCGTTCTTTGTGTTCCTTACTAAATTCCAACAAACCTAACCAACATTCTAGCCATCTCAAACCTAAATTCCAGCATATTAAACCCTAAAATCCTAAGCCTAAATTTCCAACAATCAAACCTTAAAATTCCAACTATACAAAATCTGAAATTTCAACATTCTTAGCCAAAATTCAACCTTGAACCTTGATATTCCAGCAACCTAATATCAGTCATATCTTCTAATTTTGTGATTTTAGCAACTAGTTAATAATTCTTCTATTTGTCTTGCATCAAACAATATTGTCAACATTGTTAAGACTCTTCTTCAAAGAGGTGGTCCGTCTTCGTGGATTCCTTTAACCATTGTCTCTTATTGTAATGTGAAATTTATGAGTTATTTTTATGAACACTAAGAGTCTAAGCTCCCATTTTCAAATTCTCACTCAATCAAGTCCAATAAGCATCTGACTGGATCTCTTCTATGAAACTACCATCCTGCTAACCTTATGAGCACCTGTGATTTTGCATCTAATGCAAACATTGTTTGACATGGATGGAAAAGAAGACGGAAGCAAAGTGCTAAGAGACAACCAATATATAGTGATGTGCCAAATTTAGATGTCATAGCAATAAGGACATTAGATGTCCACACAAATCTACATAGTAGAAATCAAATGAAAGTTGCAAGGTACCTCCCATTTGATAGCATCAAGCAACCCTCATACAATTTCATTATCACGAGTTCTGCAACTTCCCTCTTTGTAAATATGGCAAAAGCTTGACCTGCAATGATAAAAGATAATATACCACATATCAAGGATATTATCGGCTCACCAGTTAATGTATTATAGTACGAGTGATGTGTTTATCTTTACCATAATGAGGGCTAGAAAATGTAGTTTGTTGAACCATCTTTGCTGCGCATTTTTCATTGAAGGCATGCCAAATAAGACCCTAATTTTTTGACATCAATAAAATCCAAAAATGAGAGATAAAGTTGTTAAAATTTACATGGCACACAATAACAACAACCAATTGCACATATATTAAAATATATATATATATCATGGAAAATTGCGGGAAAAGACACCTCTCCTATAATGTGACTTAACATCATAGTCACTAACACACACACACACACACACACACATATTTAGAAAAGAAAACAAAAATTATAGCTTGGAAAATTGTGGGAAAATACCCCTCTCCTATAAAGTGACTTAACATCATACATATGTGTGTGTGTGTGTGTGTGTGTGTGTAAAGACAAAAGTAAGGATCCAGGGTTCCATATATCACCTCAACTTCTGCTGAAGTGTAAGATCGATCCAAATTTTGAAGTAGAACAAGTGTTCCTCGCTCATGTGCATCTTTCATTCTTTCCTCCCAAGGCTAACGACAAATAAGCAAAACAACAAAGATATATAGATAAATGTATTGTAAAATAAGAGACAAATAAAGAGAAATATAAAAATTGGCATGCAACCAATTTTTAATGAAATTTATCTAATGATGTGGCCAAGATTAAAAAGCGACAAAGTTGAGAAGTACTTACAAGATCCTTAAACCATCTGCTTTTATCCTGTCACAGTATCACCACAAAATTTCAATAGCAAATACATCTTCACAATTATTATCCCATAAAAGAAACAAAAATTAATAGGACAATAATGCACATAACAAGCTTTTTACATCTCTGGAAAGTGAAATTTAAAGATAAAAAGTTTGGCTAAACATAAAATACAAAAAATTCAATATCCCTCCCTTGAACAAATTGGCTAGAAATTGTGAAACTTATATGATATCATAATATTCAAACATCAACATTACAATATATGAGGTTCAAATCTTTGTGAAGCCTTTATCTTCTCCAACATAGCAGAAAAAGAATCCTACGATAAAAAGGGCAAACTCTAGTGCACAAGGCTCTCTACGGTCATCAATTATACGCGATCTTCCATTTCCATTTTACAAAGAGACTGTTTCCGCGACTTGAATCTATAACCTTCCAATTACAAAGGAGTAACCTTACTAGTTGCTCCAAAGTTTGCCCTCAAAAAGGAAAAAAAGAAATCCTACAATACATATCGTTAAATGCTATAGGGCAATTGTTCAAGGGCCATATCCACACGTATTCAAGGTTACAAACAAACTGAAACGCTCAATAAAAATTGAATAACTCAGTTAGGCAAAGATTGATACTAAACACATTCATTTGCATAACATGCTTCCAAGTCTTATTTTAAGGCTTGTTTAGTAAACTAGCAAAATCTTAAACTTATAAGCATCATTGCTGAAGCGTTTAAACACAAAGCTCTATTATGTATCATTTGAAAAGTTGTTCAATACTCATTTAGATAATTTTATTAACTAACATGGACAATCTTTTATTTAAATTTGTATAGACTTATCTTAATATAATTGTCTTTTTAATCAAGCTAAACGAAATATCAAGCCTCTACCCAACTTTAAATTTCTCTATGAACTAAATCTTAGAACAAACTCTGGACGCGTTCTAAGCTCAGACACAACTTTCATTTGAGAAAATCGCACAAAAAGGCTGACTAGAAGCTCGAGACGGATTTGAACAAAAAGAACATTACTAAGCTTTATTTGCTCCCTTTTAATTGGACAACATTATGCTCTAATGAATTTTGACAAATATGAAAAATCTATTACCATGCTTATACTACAAGTTAAATTAGAAGGTAACTTCCCACACTTTATCCTTTTAATATCAAGAAGCCCATTGTCAATTGCTTGTCGGTGCATGAGGAGGAATTTCTTCTTTCATCTTTTCTCTCCCTCTCTCTCTCTTTTTTTTGCTTATCATGAATATTAGGGATGAATAGATGGGATTTGGGAAATATCTAAAAGGAATGCACTTGATTTGATACGGTGCAATTTATCCTCTAGAGAACCTAAGAGAAATAAAAGGCAAAACAAATAGCAATAATGTACGGTAAATAAAGCCTTGCACCACAACTTACAACTTCTGGTCTTCGTGTTACTTCCATCGTCTGGGAATAGACCTTGCCATCCTCAATTGATGCTTCATATGATGGTTTAAGCAATTTGCCACTAGCAATTCTTCTAAGTTCCTCATTGGGCTTCAATATCTTCACAGGGTCCCTATCAAGCCCATATGAATATCTTGCAAGTTTATGTTTAGACTTGGGCCCAAAATCATAAATGGTGTTAATTGTGGGCTTGACAACACCATTACTAGACTTGTCACTAATGTTTAGAGCATTGTCCTTAATCTTATCACTGACCATTTTGATAGAACCATCAAATTTTGCTTTCTTTGATGGCCTATCATCTAATTCACTAGAATCCTCATTATTTTTTACTTTCTCATTGACAAAACTCTTAGGAAGATAACTTTCAGTGTTCAACACATCATCCTTAGTCATCAAACCAATCTTGGAGTTAAGCAAGTTTCCCTTAATATCTTTAGGAAGACTATCCTTTGACACTTTAGGCATTAAATTGATCTTATCCCTTGAAACATCTTCCTTTTGATCTTCAATTTTAGCTGCATCACTTGATTTTACACCCTCACTCCAATTTGTAGATTCTTGTTTGTCAAATGATGCTCTTGGATCAATAGTTTCTTTATCACCAAGCTTACGAACCGTTCTCAAATCAAATGATCTTCCATGAATGTGGCTATGCTTTGTTATTTCGGTAGACACATCACATATAGAAATCTTTCCACCATATGTAGATTTTTGTATAGATATAGGAGACGCACTTTCTTTAGCTAAGTCATTAATATGACCACCATCTATCATATTAGTTAGACCATTTCCCAATATGTTTTTCTTAGGGGGAACAACCTTTTCATCTGTAACTATATTTTTAACACCAGCTTCTTTCTTGACCAACTCAAATTTTGAAGCTTCACCAGGTTTCTTACTACCATATGAGTTTAGCAACAATTTAACTGCAACAATTACGAAATCAAGGAAAAGGATTAACAATTGCAATAATAAATAGTGAATTATAGAATGTGAAATGACATGTACCTTCAACACCAGCTATCTTGTCATCAATCTTATCTGAAATTTCACATCTCCCAACATCAAAAGTGCGATAAAATATGAAGTCAGCATTTCGTAGTTCCTCATCTGATGGTTGTGGATTTCTTGGGTCCTTGGATGTACATACAACATTGCACTTTCCAGCAATTGCTTCCTAATTTATTCATTAAAAAGTAGCCTACAAATGAGACATTATACAAGTTTCTCAAAGCCAATATCTCTAATGCATCACTACCAAAAATAAAGAAAGAAACACAAGGCTCATATATTGATTGTGAAACCAAGCTAATCAGCAATAAAACTCAAAATTCTTCAACAACAATCATGACAATACTTATTCAGTACTTAGCATGTAAGTCCAAAAATCTTTGGCATCCAAAGGCCACTACAACTACAATATACTGTAGTGAAAATTATTTCAAGGTGTAAAAGAACAAAAAATAAACAAAATGAAAAAGTTCTTGCTCTCAAGGGTAAACATAACACTTTAAGTAATGAACATGTTGTGATTCACCATTTCTCACCGTTACCATAGGCCCAACTTCATCTCCGACTCCTTAAACGTATAACGTAATAAAAAAAGTTAATTTGTCCATGGATGATGAGTTGGCATATCTTAATCCTAATTTAGAGGGCATATGTATATTAATTTCT
Organism: Erythroxylum roraimae; assembly: GCA_027568915.1. NCBI lineage: Eukaryota > Viridiplantae > Streptophyta > Magnoliopsida > Malpighiales > Erythroxylaceae > Erythroxylum > Erythroxylum roraimae. The sequence goes on from JAOSBL010000008.1 coordinate 18,650,269, forward strand.
CATACATAAAACAATTAAACCAAAAAAGCAAACTCTATAAAGGTATATACATGGACATCACACAATGCAAAAAACTTTTTTAAGTGTCAGATAGCCAAGGAACTTTACATTGATAAAAAAACCAATCTTGTGGAAGAGCAATCCTTAAAGGTCCAATTAGCAATTAAGGATGATAACAACAAAACAAATGTATGCGATCAAAATATCCAATTTCAGTGCAGTATTGAAGGTGATGAAATTATTTGAAAACCGAAAAGGCTAAAAAAACACTTTACAATGTTGTGAATGCATTGTTCATGTGAGCATCTTCAAAAACTAACTCAACTTTGACAAATCAATGTATTTATGCCAAATAAGCTTTCTATAAAAAACTTGGTTTAGTTCATTCCAAAAACTTCTTAAGAAATCTTGTAACTAACCGGATGATATAAGAGCATCAGAATGAAGGAACAATTATGTGGATTGCATTATAAAGGGTCCAACATATAGAATTATGCCCTCACCATTTGCTTTTTGCGGTTTTTAAATAAAGTTGCAAGCCCTCAAAACAATTCAGCAAATAGATGTTTAAGAGACATATATGCAATTAGTATATAATAATTAAAACAAACCACCAGCGCAATTAAGATGCAGTGGACATATCACACCTAAATGTAACAAACTAATCTAATTGTTGAAAGCAATAGATCAATGTTGTCCCACACAAGAAAGTTATTCTACTAAAATATATTATGGTACAACAAATTACCAAAGAATTAACATTTGCAAGGCCTTCACCTTCACCCGATGCAAGAAACAGTTCATTCTCAAGAGTCTGCTTAGATCCAAGATAATTTGAAATCTCATGAGGGCGGAAAAACCACAGAACCTTTATTCTCTTTGTTTGATCAGGATTCTCCCATATTTTCACAAGTTTACCAACGTAAGGCTCAGACAACTTTTCATCATATAGATAGACAGAGTCAAACAGGCTATATTCATCACCATCATAAGTAAAAGTTTCATAAAATTGTACATTTTTCCTTTTTCCACCAACTCCTCTCTTTGTACCCCATTTGAACTCAATCTCTTCTTCTGCCATACTTAAGACTCTTCTAATTACTACATTCCAAAACACATCCAAAAGGATAAACCTGAAATGCAAACAGAAAAGAATAACAACATAATCATTCACTAAATAAGCCAAGAATGTTAACCCAACAAAATTTATCAAGAGGGAAATGCCAAAATGTAAATTCTAGTAAGTAATTAATCATAATTACATTCCCCATCCACGAAGAATTTATTTATGGGATATATGCATAATACGAACAGTTTGCCACAAGCACATAAAATATTTCTTTGGGTAACTCTTGTCAAAATCTAACACTGTTAATCCTTGTATAGATGGCAATGCTCAACATTCTACAGAGGAGATCAGAAACTAAGATTCATAGCAGTTTGGGATATGTATACTACCGAATCTGCAAGCGAGGTGGCAGTGAAGAAAACACTTGGCTCGAGATAATTCAACAAAACTGTAATACAAACAAAACCTAATTGGCTATCGTAAGAACTATAATCCAGGACTTCAAACAAGAAAAGAAATAGTAAAACGATCTTTCTCAAAAAATTAACTGAAAAAACAAAAACCTAATTCCGAGAGTCACTTATTGTGACCATCCTCAACCAGACAAAATAAACGCCGAGTGACGCATAGGAAAAAGGAGACGAAATAAGCCAGAAACAACAACAAGAACGCCAACATGCAATCATTCACAGACGTTTCACTGACAAAGAAAATACTATAGAAAGAAAAGCAAATACAAAAATCACACACAGTTATTCAGAACTTCGCATGACATAATCCATATAAATAATATATATATTGAAGTGACTTTAGAAAAACTAAAAACCGTAAGCACCTACTTTCCCCTGAAACAACTTTCCTAGGAAACAAACGTCGCGCTCACCCAAGCCCAGGATGACACAACACAAATGCTGGTGCAGGAGAGCCAAGAGAAACGGTCAATGGAGCTGAAATAGAGAGAAAGGAGAAGAGACTGAGCGGGAAAGAGGAAATATAAGTTTGGCTTCTTTCACAGCAAAAACCCTAGCTATATCATTCACGCCAAAGAATCTCGAAGCAAAATTAAAATGGCCGGTTGCTACCAGGAAGAAAAAACAAGTTCAAATTTATATTTGTTGTCTAGAAAAAATTACACAATTAGATCCCGTCGGAGGAGGTAGCCCGTCAGTATCCGTAATCCTCAGTGACAGGGGCATAATTTATGGCCCATCGTTGGGGATCTCCTTTAGACAACGTAAACTCGCCGTCTAATATTTAATCTAAAATTTAAATATGACAGAATTCTAACTTCTCGTTCTTTCAATTATTTCTAATTTAATATTTTTAAAATATTAGTTTGTACGCTCTATGAGAGTTGGATAAAAAGATGCCAAAGGTTCGAACCATATTGGAATAGCGTCCACTACTTAATACTGCAGTCCAAACTAAACGCTAAATCGCGCTTAAGGAGTGTTAGGAAATGAGTGAATTGAATTCAACGCTGTAATTAAATTCAATTCAGCTGTTTGAAAAACACAAAAATAAGATGAATTCAATTTATGAATGTAATTGAAATCCATCTCCTTTATAAATTGAATTCACTCCTCTAAATATAGGAATTCAATTACATTGAAACTTGAGGAAGACACCTTTAAATAAAAAATTGTTGTTTGTTGTGAGTTTATAACCAGACATTCATCAAAGTTTATATATTTATTGTAGGTTTTTATTGAGTATAATTTTTTGCCCTGTATTTTTTATCAAGAATCACTCTGTGTCGTTCAAAGGTAGCGTCTTGTTCTTTTGCTCTTTCATTCTTTGAGCTGCTTCACTTCTCACTCTCTTGTGCTTCACTTGATTGGATTCCAAAAACTATTAATTAAAATATTATTATTAATTAATTAACAACAATATAATTAATTAAAATACAATTCATTAATTAATTACAATATAAATAATTAACATATGGTTAATTAATTAATTAAAATATAATAAATTTTTATTTCTCAATATTTTTTACAAATCAACTACTGTTAATGGCAATAGTAATCAATCCTTCCTCTTAACTAACCATTATAATAATAATAATAATAATCATTCTCATTTTTCACTATATTCATTCTCATTCCAAACAGTGTAATTGAATTCATTTATAATATTACCGAGTTTGTTCCAAACAGTGTAAATTGAATTCAATTCAATCTCATTAATATAATTGAATCCAATTCGTTAATGAATTCAATTCAAAGGTTTCCAAACAGCCCGTTAATTTATGTAGTATGAACTCGAACCAGATTGAGCGTAACTAACGCTTTTTTTTTTTTTAAGGATTAACCAAGGGACTAATCCTTTTGTTGTAGGAACGTCTCAAATCAAGGAGGGCTATAGTTGATCCAGGAGTTTTCTGCATTTCTAATGGTGGGGATTGACCCTCCGCTCACTTAGGTAAGCGAAGAAGGCATGTACCACCTACGTCAACCCATTGGGTTAGTGTAACTTACGCATTTTGATTCCGAACTTGAGTGGATTTTAGACGGCTCAAAACTTACTTAAATCCTAAGGCTCTGTTTAGTTGGATGTTAATTAATGGAATGGAACAGAATGGTTTATAATGAAATGGAATATAATATAATGAAAAGTTATTTGGGAGGGATGAAATGATTCATAATGTAATGTAGTGAAATGTTGTTTGGAAGATAGATGGAATGAAATGTAATGTCTAATAAATGATTATTATATCCCTTATATTAAAATGGTTGTTGCAGGAGGTTTATTATTTTATTATTAATTATATAAAAATATTAGTATTAATTATTTAATTTAATTTATTTTATTTTATGTTATTTATATTTAAAAATAATTTATTTATATTTTTATTTATATAAAAATATATACAAACAATTAAAAAATATTTTTATATATTTTTTATTTTTATTAATAAAAATTTTATTAAACTTTTTAATTTTATTATTAATTATGTACAATTTATTATTAATTATATAAAAATATTATTATTAATTAATTATTTTATTTTATTTTATTTTATTCTATGTGATTTATATATAAAAATAATTTATTTTTATTTTTATTTATATAGAAATATATACAAACAATTAAAGAAGAATTTTTAAATATATTTCTATTTTTCATTAATAAAAATTTTATTTATTATTTATTAATTCATAATTTGAAGTTTATAATTTCCTCTTAGCATATAAAATATTAACAAAAATCTTTAGGACTAGAATTTGATTATATTCACTCCTCTCTTTACTAATTTTGAAAAGACAGAATTTATAAATTTACTTTTTTGAATATGTTTAGCATTCTTATTTTTATTTTTTAATTGACTGTAATCTTATGACTTGCATCACACTAGAGTGGATAGGTCTAATGTACACTTTGATTGCCACGTTGTGTTAACTGCATGAGATCATGAAATAATTAAATATTATTTATTCAAATTTAATCAAAATTTGACAACTTTTAATTTTGATATATGACTAAATTTATATTTCAAACTTCACGTTTATATCATAATATAATTTGAATCCTAATATTTTTAAATGTTCAATTTGAATTATAATATTTTTAAAACGCTATAATATACTCTAAATAAAAGAAAATTTTAACGAGATTAATCACTCTTTAATTAAATATCACCTTAATACTAACGTGATATTATTTATTTATTTTTCAATTTTTCATTCTAATAATGAGTCCTATCTAAAATATATAAAAGATTTCTTACAATAATAATTATTAATCCTTAATTAAAATAATTAATATATTAAAATACCTAATTAATAGAACTAAGTTTGTGAATTACAAATTGAAGGTTCGTCCAAATCCCTAATTCAACAACTTAGCTTCCCCTCCCTTCTCCTCCCATCACCACCGCTTCTCTCTCCGACGAGTGGCCATCTACTCCCTCATGCTTTACTCGCGCACATTGCACACCCGCGTGCTGATTCTTTGTCTCACACTCACGTAGGGAAAAAAATTTCAACTAGGGAGTTGGACAAATGTAGGAACAATTTTCAATTAGAGATTATGATAATTCCCTAATCTCTAATTTCATATATTAAGACCTGTTAATCGTCCTAATTAGGGATAAATAATAAACAATAAATCACAATGTACTAATAAAGAATTTTAATTATTTAGTTAACTTAAATATTGATTAATATAAATAATGTAATAGATTTTTTTAAATTTCAAATAGTAATCTCCATTTTTTATATATTTCAAAAATTAGATTTCACCTTTGCTACTTGATAATAAAACTCACTTTTTGATTGTAAAAAATAATAAATAATATCACATCAACATCAAAGTAGTATTTGACTAATAAATGATTAATTCCGTAAAATTTTTTATCCACTTAAAATTTGTTCTAATATTTAGAAAATATCAAAGCTGAAATTAAACACTTTAAAATTTTAAAGTTTAAATTATAATTTAACGTAAACATCTTAAATTTAAAATGCTCCTTTTACGAATATATTAACTGTAAAAAGTTAAGAATTTATTTTTACTTTTGGTCTTATAAAACTAATAAAAAAGATAAAAAAATCGCCGATGTAGAAAATTTAAAAGGCATAAATTAATATACTAAAGACACCAAGAGATTGTCCACTCTCAATACAAGATTTAAGGAGTACTTGATTAGTTGGTATGAAAAGAAAGGAATGAAAAGAGATGATTGGTAATATATTATGATTTGATGAACAGTATTTTTATATCCTCTTTTAGGATAATACTTCATACTTCTCAATATCCATTATAATTCTTATTACCATTTCCCTTAGTGAACCAAGGTCACTTGAGAATAAAAGGATCTTCCAAGGAATTGAGAATCATGCAGCACTCACATAGGAACATCATAAATAAACCAACACGAGAAGCACCTAAAACTGGAATTATAACTCCCTCCTGACCAAAGTTTTGAACAATTCTATTTTCTCTTTCAAGATTCTTCTGTACAGAGTGGTCTTGTCAGAGCCCATGTTCAAAGAAAGAACAGAAATGACTGTTCAGGAGTTCATTTGCTAGTAACGTACATAAACTACTGTTGCTTGGGAATGTTTTTGGAATACCTTTCAACTGAAACTTTTTTCACACAGAGATATGCAAGAACCAAGAAACAGCATATATTAGAGACATACTACAAAGCAACAAGGATTAATAGGCATCTCCATTATTGTTTTGTACCAAATGTAACAAATTATTCGCTCTATTATCAAAAGAATGTTCACATTACATTACCATTCAAGGTTTAAATAGGTGTGATTGAGATACATTACAGAGCAACAAGGATAAATAGGCATCCCCATTATTTTTTCAATCAAATGGAACAATTTTTTCTTTCTATTTGTCAAAGAATATTCATATGTGAACGTGAGACATACCTATTTATGGCGGACAAAAAGAAGGAATACATCAGCTACCTGCTGTGGTATTTCTCAAAAAGATATGGGTACAATGTCGCAAAATTGTATGAGTTTCATTCCTTTGGCCTCTTGCTCATGGTTTTGCGCTTGTTAACATCCAAGTATCTTTTCCTCATTCTAATGGCTTTAGGTGTGACCTGCACTTGGAAGAAGACATAAGAAATATTACCGCAGCATAAATAAGAACTGGAAACTGTTCAGGGCAAAGCACTTTTCCAAAATATCATACAGCAATAATAAACAATGGGGTGAATGTCACCCTCAAACTACCGAGATTCAATCCACATAAAAGGGAACTTGGGGGTTACAACTTATGATTTTAGCACAGCAGTTGTTGACGTTAGATTAAGGTATCTGTTAAGGGTACACGCCACGACCAACATAATGTTGAACTTGATTCACTGAAAGTAGTCCCATGGGAAGAAAGAAGAAAGCAGTAAATTACAACATGGTTTGATTGTTTATGTTACTTTGTGTGTTGAAATGTGCAAGTGAGGTGGAAACTGCAAGTTTCCACGTCTTCCTAGATATGTAAAGCCAATTCCTCTTTTCAAATTCTTTATATGTGTTCTTATAAGATGTGAGAAGATAAAATAGCAACTATAAGTTACCTCAATAAGCTCATCGGAAGCTACATAACCAATGGCTTCTTCAAGAGTCATCTGCCATAATTGCATTCAGAGATTAGGAGTTATGATAGATGTAAATCAAATAAAATCTATATAGAATCACACAGGAATCAAGCCTAAACCAGTCTTATAGGGTAGGATAGGTTCAAACAACTTTTATAACACACATGGAATGTTGCTGTTTTTCTCCACTTCTCATTTTGGGCATCTCATGCATACAACATTCAAACAGAACAAAGATTTTAAATGTTCGGAGAAAATTATCAATTGAACCCTGCCGAACTAAACTTCCATGCAAAACATCATGAAAAATTGAAATAAGTTCTAAATGTCATAAATTCTATCCTCAATTGAGATAACAAATTCAAAATTCTTATGGAACTGTGCACGTATGAATATCCTGCCCTATTTAGCTGTTTTTCTTGCGAAGTTTTTGCATAACACAAATAAGTAGGTCCAATCCCTTTTCCTGGTTATTATTAGGTGAAAGCATTAACTGGTAATTTGTGAAAAGTATCACTCTCGTGGGAAGGCAAAAGGACAAACGGCTACTTTATTAACTTACCACTTTTCTATACTTCATAATAATTACTACTTTTCTAATAGCATTAATATTTCATCACCACATCAACAAAATTGGGGGCCATTTTTTATGGAATTGGATGGCATGCCATTTGGTGAAATATATTAAACGTTAAATGAATCCATCTAATACAAAAAAAATAAAAGGTTCGTGATAGAAACCAATTGCATAGCTTTTTCAGATAATTTACCGTTAATTTATGCTACCAAAGTAATCATAGGGTCCAATCATATATAACTAATTCGCTCCTGTATTAATAAATGACATGGGGCTTCCTTCTTGTTTGTTTTTCAAGATCAAATTAGGAAGATGTTTTACACATGCTCCAAAGAATTGAGAAGTAATGTGAAAAGGTTGTCATGAAATAATAGAATGCTGCCTAGAAAAAGACAATATTTGTTGCTTACCAAGCGCGGTGGGGAAAGTTTTATATTCTCATCCTTGGTAGCAGCACGCACATTACTAAGCTCCTTAGTCCGAACTGGATTTACCTGTAATAAACAAGTCATTTTAATGTGATTCAAGCTTCAAACAACACAATGCATTTCATGACACGTATAAAACATCTTACATCAAGATCTGTATCCCTTGAATGCTCACCAACAATCATGCCATCATATGTCTGCGAAACAAGGAAAAGAAAAGCAGATAACATTCTACTGCAATTGAAACAAATGGTTGACAATGAATTCTCCTAGATGATTCAAATACAGTCCAAGCCTTAGAACTTGAAAATTTGTGCTAGCTTTAGCTATTATACTCACAGACTCTCTCTTAAGTCAGACAGTGGGACAACTCTCCTACATCTGACAATTCAAACCCACTCATAACTGAAATTAATGGCAGAAGTTATGGCATTGGTAATAGTAAACATATTTTATGTTTTACAACTTTTTGAATGATTATCTAGTGCAATTGAAACAAATGGTCGATGAATTCTCCTAGATGATTCAAATAGAGTTTTAAAATTTGTACTAACTTTAGCTTTATTCACGGACTCTCTATTGACTCAGATAAAGTGGGACAACTAACCTATATCTCACATTCATACCCACTCATAACTGAAATTAATAGTAGACCTTATGGCATTGGTAACGTGAAAAGAGGAAAACCATTCAAAAAGTCATAAAATATCCAATATGGTTATCATAATTCCATCTGAATTAGCTTAGGGTGAACTTGTTTTCAAACCTGCATAGAAACTTAACTCGTACACATATGCCAAGCAGACAGGTCTCACTTCAATCATCTCAGGTGAGTTTTCACAACTTATACGTGGAAGTTCAACATTTCTAAACAAATAACCAATAGCAATAGAACAAGAAGCTGAAAAGAAGCATGAATGTAAGAAGAAAAACCTCCATCCCAGGAGTGACAAATAGTGTTCCACGAGCTTCCAAACTCATTAGTGCATGAGATGTAATTGTACCATAGCCCATCGATACCTGTCACATGATGAGTGAAATTACATCCAAGACAGGATTGACACAGGAAATGAAAAACAGCAAGACAGGGTACTTTAAATTCTAAAGACAATAACACGAAAAGTTGCGTATGTGATGGGAAAGAGGAATTAAAAAGTATATTAGACATGTTCCCTCGTGAAAAATAAAATTTGTCCCTGCTTTGTGGAGGACTCATTCCTTGCCTTATTTACAGACTTGTGGACTATCATTTAATCACTCCCTACATGCTGGCCAAAAAACAGGCCAAGTTGAAAACCATCAACCTTTTTGGTTACACTTATCAGCATTCTGCTTCTTGGTTGCCAAGAAATTGCAACATGAAAGAATAGTTTGAGCAACAATTTGATAAATTTTGACCTTAGCTTTACTGACAAAGTAAGTTTTCTGGTTACGCCTTTTCACTTCAATCTCTCTATTCCAATTGCTCCACAGCATCCCCCTAATTTCAGTGTATCTTTAAAACAAAGTATTAAACTCCAAAAGCAAACATGAAAAAAGGATATCTTTCCGAAAGATGGAGTTTTATTCGATTATGTATAACTGAACTGTGAAAGGAAAAAAAAACTAAAAACTAAAAAAACTAAAAGGAGAAAAAGTATTGAGTACACATTCATTCCTATTATATCAAGTATGAGCTATTATATTCATAAGTATGTGAACACGCATAACAATGAGTTACATGTAAGGTTTAAAATGCGGAGCTAAACCTGAAACTTAAAGAAAATTCAAGTACATCATGACTTTGGAGAGAAGCTTTAAAACTTTCTCCAGCAAGGCCCAAACTTAGTGGAGCATTAGGACTTTTGATGTATGAGAGAGAAAATACAAATATTAATATTTATTCAATCGATTGGTAGGATTCAGTTGTTTCAACGAAAATAACAACAAAAGGAACTGGTTCTTGATCAATTTATTGAAATAAGAGTCAATAATATAAACATACCAATACTCCCTTTCTAACATTGCCAAGAGGACCCCGATATTTTGCATAGGCTACAAATTAGAACAAAAATGACAATCATGAAAAAAAACAAGAGACAAAGATAAGTAAAATAAGAAACTACGGAACTAATTTAGCACTCAGGAATTCAGTCAAAGATAACAGGAAAGCAATAGACATTTCTTTAAGGTGAAAACGTCAAAAGCTCTTTAACATTTACTCTAAGATTCAACATGGCCCCCAACGTTTCTAAGAATACAATTAATCCCTTAAAGTTATGGAAGTTATCCGAGTTCCGCTATTGGAACATACCTCTTTAGTCATTCACAATATAGAATATAATGTCCCAGGAACATAGAAGACAGTACAAGACCTAAATGTATTAACATTTTCTCCATGTTTGAATGGCTGTAGACAGACCAGGGACCAGAAAGTCAACACATTAGGCCAGTATAAAGTTCCAGGATAAACATCTCTACCACTAGTTGCTGATCCTGGTCATACTATAAAAATCTTCCATTCTTTATTATGATCCAAGCATCCAATTGCATGAAAATAAGAAATTAAGAGAAAGAAACAGTGATATGAAAATAAGGAAAAGGAGAAACAAAGTCTTGAGTGGAGAATAATACTCAGAAAAGCACGATGCATAAACCCAGTTCCACGTGTGTCACTGCTAAACATGCTTCTATAACCAACTAGGCCTCTGCAACCAAATAAAGCAACTACTATTACTAGTCGGTGAAACACCGATAAGTACATTATATATGTCTGTCGCTAATCCTCATTACATTTAGAACTCATGCGGATTGTGTAGAAGCGAAAGAACTCCCTAAGTTTTACTTTAGCTCTGTATTACCGAGACAGGGTTTCCAGTTAGAAAAATTAGGTACGAGAAGGAACTTGCTTATTTAGGATAAGACTTGATTAGTTCATTATTAATATTGATTTCAAATTAATGTTTTAGGGTATATTTTCTCATAAGGTTTCATTTCCCCATGAACACTTGATATAGGTTTTGTTACAGTAATATTTGAATACTTACTTCGTGAGGAACTATAAGATTCCTATTCCCTGTCTAAGTTGTTCTCCTAAAGCCTAATTCCCTCCCTCCTGTTTCACTTCGTTTCCCTTGCCTGATTTTCTTCTCCATTTCATGTCATGTATTCTTCCATCATCAATTTTTTTTCTATTTTCTATTACTTTTAAAATTGAAATCCCAATGGTTGATATACTACTGTTGAGATACTAAACAGCTGTAAACAGATTATACTAAGATATAGATAGGCTGTAAATAGATAAGATAGAATAAGTTTAAAATCCCTTAAATTAAGGGATTACATTAGATAGCTTTAGATAACTTTCCATATTTAAATTCCTACTTGTAATGTCCTATATATGGCTGTATACTTCTTATTCAATATATGAGAATATATGAAAATTCTTTCCCATATGGTATCAGAGCCATAGGGCTTCTTTTTCTGGGATTTGTCCTTTGAGCAGCCCTCATTGCTGCACTACTGAAACCCTTTTTTTATTTTGGTTCTTCTCTTGTGTGTTCCAGCCTTCATCGCTGCATTCCTCCTTACCTCTCTTGAGTGATTCTCGTTAGGGTAGCCTTAATTGCTGCAGTATTTCTTCTTCACTGCAGTATCTTCTTTTTAATCATGTCAACCTCCCAAACCATCTACAGGTCAGCCTTATTAGCAAAAACTGATCATCAGGACAAAGAAAATTGTGATCTATCTAAGCATTCTGGTAGAAAAAACCAGGGGAAGGAGAATAAGGACAACCTTTGGTGCACCCACTGCAAGAAACCGAGGCACACAAGGATCAGATATTTCTGAATTTCATTGTGATATTTGTGAATTTCCAAAACATACTTGAGTATCTTTTCCTATTAGCAATAAAAGAAGCTCTCATCCTTTTCATTTGATTCGTAGTGACATATGGGGTCCCTCTACTATACCTAATGTTTCTGGGGCTTGTTGGTTTGTATCGTTAATTGATGATTGCACTCAGGTAACATGGCTCTTTTTTCTTAAACAAAAATCTGATGTTAGGCTTGTTATACCTAATTTCCACTTTATGATTCAAAACCAATTTGGGGTTAAAATAAAAAGCTTTAGGACAGACAATGCCAGAGACTACTTCAACCAGACTTTGTCATCTTTCTTTCAATCACAGGACATTATCCATGATTCATCATGTGTTAACACACCTCAACAAAACAGGTAGCAGAAAGGAAAAATGGGCACTTACTCAACACCACCCGAGCCTTACTCTTTCAAGGGAATGTCCTTAAATCTTATTGGGGAGAGGTAGTTCTTACAGCCACATACATGATAAATAGACTTCCATCACGTGCGTTAGACAACAAATACACCTTCACAAATACACCCTCTGAACCAATACACCTTCACAGATGTCACCTTCACAGAAAATACACCTTTTGCTCCAAGTCCTCTCTTCATGGGGAGATTTCAATGATGGAGGATAGCACTTATGAGTCCT
>JAOSBL010000008.1:18689585-18702128 GCA_027568915.1 Erythroxylum roraimae
GATGAGTTGTGTACTGGTTGGTACGTGTAACTGAAAATGTTTACGAATAAAATTGGGCCCAATTTGGTTATGGATTTTCGTACATTAAATGGCTATTGAAATACTGTTGAGTATATTGTTATGACTGAAAATGTTTACAAATTAAAACGGGCTCAAATTGTCTACTGATTTCCGTGCATATGATTATATTCAAAAAAAAATTTCTGTACTGAGTTTTGACTGTATTCGAATGCTCTAGCATGCCACCCTCGTGAGGCACGGACTCGGATATCACTCAGGATGTCGGGCACGTGTCTTACGGGAGTGGGGTGTTACACTCCATCCCTAGTTTAAGTTATAAAGACCCATATTCACATACTTAAAGATTGTTTATCTATGCTAAATGACTGCTATATAGAGAATGAACCCCATTGTTAGAGAAGCAAAAGAGGATCTTCAACAGGTGCACCAAAAGTCTTTCATCAATAGATAGACTACTTTTAATCAAGTTTTTCCTTAATTTCTTGCATACTTACTATGCATTGCATATTTTTCTTTCAAAAAGAGAAATTAAGGATATTGAAAGGATGGTTAAAAGTTCCTTCATAATAAAGTTTAGTTTATACCTTGCACACTTTTTATAAAGTAAGTATGAAGTATGTAAGCCTAAATTTATTGGTGAATCAAGAATTCAATCCTTAAGGATTACCAACAAGTTGCTATTGATAAAGAGGCTTTAGAGAATTCTTTCCAACAACAAATCTTTATAGGTGCAGTGGATTCATACTTATTTTTTAAATGCAAACACTTCTAACACTACTTATTTCATGAATCAGTTGTTGAAGTTAAGGGACCTCCTTTATACCAGTATCCAGTGAAAAATTGGCAAGGGTAACTTAGCTTCTCTGTGATTTGATAACTAGTGTTTTATCAGTCCGTTAGCAAACTACAACTAGTTGTAGCATTTAAGTCACTAATTTTCTTTGCTTGCGAAGGTGAGTTCGTTTTTAATTAATGATGAATGGCAACCTAACTTCTTAAGAGGCTTTGAGAACCCTATACCATCTAGAATGTGAGAAACTCTAGGATCTTTAAGAGCATAAAGAAAATAAGTATTGAAGTTATGACTAAACTATTAGCTTGGATAAGAGAACAATTGATAATTCATATCCTCACCTCCTACTGCATTACAATTTGTTCAGTAGAGATGAAACCTGAGTTTATAGTCAAAACTAGTCGGGAAGATTAATCATTCATCAATTTTGTACTGCCCAATAGCTGATGGATTATGTCATGTACTTGGTTACTCTAGAACCACAATTATACCGCTTAGAATTTAATATTACTTTGAATGGTTGGAGTATGTGCTACTTTTTTATTGAAAGAGTTGTATAGCTATTTTGAATTTACTCATCCATTTTCTTAATTCAATATTTTTATTTTCTTTAAAAAAAATTATTTTAAACCTATATCAAATCACAAGCTCTTTACATTTATTCATACCTTTTAAATGTCATTTCGTGTTTTAAATATTAATTTAAGTATTTTATTGTAAGTTTTACGTTGTATCACAAACTCTTAAAATTTTAACTATATGTTTTAATTTTTTTATTCAGCCTATTTTCACACCTAAATTCATTTTGCTTTCAAAAATTTCCAAATTTATAAATCTTTTTTCAGATCTCGGCAATTACTTAGGCAGATAAATAAGACAACTAACAAAAACAATTTAATGTCGAACTCAATTTTTTAGTTCCTTTCATTTAGGTATTTTTATTTTTCCTTAACAAGGTAAAGCAACGACTCCATTCAACTTTTATTTGGTTTCTTGTCCTATTCATGTTTTAGGGATTCTCAAAAAAGGTTACAGAAAACCATAAATTCTGTTTACAATCTCTCTTTTCTACTCTACTTTATTGGCTTGTGTAATTATTACATATTTGCCTAAGTTTTAAATTACTTTTTTAGGGACAAATATTTTATTAAAATCATAAGTACTCAACTCATTCCTCTTTTAGGTGCCATGTAAACCAATATAAACATTTATAAACAGTCAATTGAACATAATAATAAAAAAGCCTCCGAATAATTGACTAAAAGGGTGTGGTATACTAAATAAAGTGCTGATCCTCTCTAAACGATCAACCTAACATGATTGGGTATCAAAGTTACGAACCCCACTATGATATTTCTATAAAAAAATTTAAATAAGTTTACAATGTTTTAATGCTGATAAATTAATCTTTAATGTTAATATATGTCGATGAAACAACTCTTATTTTGATAGAACTTATAGTATATTATAGTCAACGAATTTTCATACGGAAATAAAATTTTATTTATATATATTGTAAAAAATATAGAGATGCACTCTAAGTTTTAATAAATTTAGGAGGTGTATTACTAAATTTTAATATGAGAAGGACTAATTTTTGAGTAAATAAAAAATATTTAGAACTTATATGTTAAAAATAAGAAAATTATCAAAGACTTAGTGACGCTTTTATCCAATGTTCAGGTCAATTTAAAGCTTGTGAGTAGTGTTTCCCTTCATTTGATAGTTGGTTTATTTGAATTGTGTGGCAACCCCTTCTTCCAGCCACATGTGTAGGCCAACTCTTCTCAACCTTTAAGACCTTGCTTACTCAGCTGGGGACGGATCCTCTGTCCCCTATCATGTCCTATTGAATCTCAGCCATTCACGTGTGTGAATAGGAGACAGGGTAAGGGATAGAGGATCTTGGCATTACTCTGTTAGTCATATTCATTTAATGCAAAACAATATAAGAGAATGTAAATAGTCAAAGAGATAGAGGATATTGGCATTACTCAGTTAGTCTTATTCATTTGCAAAACAATATAAGAGAATGTAAATAGTCAAAGAGAGACAGCTCACGGTTACTGGAGAACTAAAGAGGAAAACTTGAAGGTTTTAGTTGAAATTTGAATAATTAAGTGTAAGCGTGCAGCATTGGACTATGATATCTAATGTTGTGCTATAATTTGTAATTTATGTTATTTTCTACGATTTGACATTTGGTATGATCTTGGGATTGTATTTAAGAGTGTTTTCAAGTTGTTTTAATGTTAGCGAACATGATGATGATTAATGTTTGAAGTGTAATTACGATTTGTAGAGTGTTTACTAGGAATGTTGTGAAATATGTGTACCTAGAATCTTGGTTATGTCGAGTTGATTAGTAGATTGACGTAGTTACCTCTGTTAGGAAAGCTTTCATATATAGGGAGTTAAATTTATCGGAGGTCTTTGTCCCAGGAAAGAGTTGAGTCTAATTAATGACTTTGAAATTCGCCTGGAGACTTGAGAATTCGGAATTTAAAGACATCTTACATGGTTTGACTTTGAGCTCGTTGACTGTTGATTTGCAAGTAGGAGAATACATAGATGTATATGTGTGGTACGTACAAAGAATTATATATATATATATATATGTAAAGCCACGACTGTTTACTAGATGAATTTGTTTCGGGTTGAATGAATATATTGGTCCACCCAACCGATGAATGCCAGCAGGCAGCAAGCAAAAGGAAAATGTATCGAATATCACTGAATACGGATCAGCCATTTTAGGTATACATATTATATGGTAACAGAAAGATAGTAAAACCCAAGGGCAATATAAGCAGAACTAAACGAACAGACAGCTGATATGGCATAAAATCTATGCATATGTGTCTCATGCTATTTCTAGTTTCGAACCCAAACAACATGATCCTCTGGTAGGAAATGGCATATAGGGACAGTTCCTGGCTTCACTTTCAACAACTGGAAAGCCAAATGCTTGGGGTTCCACGAACCTGTATTCGTATGGCACACTGCTACTGCTTTGGTCTTAGTTCCATCAACACCAACTAACTGAACCATGTAAAGCCTTGTTCTTTCCGTTGCATGACAGTAGAAGACAGCATATGGGTAGTTCTGCTTGTGACATGCTACAGCTTTCTTGCCATCTCCGATCTTCTTCACTCCGGTAATCGTGAACTTTTCCTTCTGATTCTCTTTCCCCACTTCCGTGGAGATTGCCTGAACGTTCTTCCCGAGCTTGGATGTGCTGAAGTCGATCATCGACTCCAAGGACGTAGCACAGAACTTCTCCTCTCCTTCAATCCCAGGATCTTCACATTCCTTCACTGTGTTCTTCATCAACTCAGCCTCCAGTGATCCGGGTTTCACTGAAAAATCATCAAACACCTCTGACAACTTGCTGGAAGAGAATGGTATAGAGTTAGCTTCATCGCGAGGCAAGAAAGTTGCAGCGTTCGTGCTTTTGGGGAAGTGCAAGTTCATGAGATTGCCAGTGTGGATGTCTTTTTCCAAGAAAAAGATAGCGCCTTTCCGGTGATCTTGAAGCTGGGTTTCTGTAGCAGCATATTTGTAAAGGAAGGGACTCACTCTGACATTAACGGGCTTGCCCTTGCGCCCGGTGCTGACGGAGACGCCACCTTTACCCACACCAACACGGGTGCCACCACGTGGCTGCCCTTTTCCGGCATGAACATTTACGCCGCCTTTCCCTACATTCACGGAAGTCCCTCCAGGTTTCCCTTTTCCGGCATCGACATTTACACCACCCTTCCCTACATCAACATACGTGCTCTTGTCTTCCACGAAACTGTCTGTAAATTGGCAACATTAAATCAGAAGAGCTTATGAGTACTGCTGTTTATGTCGTTGTGATTTCGCTAATAAACACCACTCTTACATATATAAATATATGTCGTAATCTAACCTTCCGAAAATTAGATATTACGGAGAGAATACACAAGATAAATGTTAAGAAATTATGTGCATTTGAGACCATTAAGTTATAAAGGCTTCGAATCTACTCAACTGAAAAAATATATACAATTGTCATTATATATTGCTTTAAACTAAGGGAAGTAACAAATTCCAAAGTCTGTTGATCTTTACTCTGTAGTTTGGGACTTTTGGACCTAGTTACCTGGTTTTAGAAGATCTTTGATAGCATTTGGCATTGGAGTGTTGGGCAGAACAGATTTCCAATAAAGCTCAGGGGACGAGGCAGCATCACTAGCCACAAGTGCAAGCTGCAAGAAACAAATCACCAATCTCTATTAAGACTCATAACACGTGTCAAATTATGTCCATTCGTAGCAGTAGCGGTCCTTCAAACCTAAAAAGCTTTCTGAAAGCAGAAAAGAATACCGAAAGTAAATAATCTTGTGCACATATATGAAACTTACAACTAGAAAAGTGAGGATCCGTTGAATTCTGAACTCCATAAGTACTCACAACTAATGGAACAAGAGAGCTAGATACACTAAGACCAGAGTGCTTGCTTTGAGAGGGAGCTAGCAGCCTGCAATCAACATTTATAGGGTCTGAAGCATGTCCTAAGGGTGCTTAGATTGAATGTCAGCTTATCAACCACAATATCGACCGGTTTAATTACTTCAACTGTCCCCGGCTTCCTGAATTCAATGCGATTTCTTTCAAGTGGGACAGGTGTACTACAAAACAAGCAAGTGATGATGTGAGCTAGAAACAAGAGTTAGGGGGTTTCTAAGTTACAAGTTTGCTTTTGGGGCAACTTTGGTTTGCCACCTCGCGCAGATATATGGAACCAGAGTTGCTCTTCATTATCTGTCTGGTGCGGAGTACTTGTCATTTTTTGGACGTCCATTGAATGACGAAGAAAATATAAGAAGTGGGGCGGTCTCGCTTTAATTGGTTAGACTTTTGGCTAGAACTTAACAAACAACTACCACCATTTATGAAGTTTTTGTGATGGTTGATGAAATCTGTTTTCTTTATGATCTTGCGTTTTCTACAGTTAGAGCTTGGATTTTGATCTTTCCTGCCTCTTAAGAGTTTCAGTCTTGTCATTATCCTTATTTTGACTTTTCAAGTTTGCATTTTTTATTGCTACGTTCAGCTAGCATTAACTCATTTTTCTCAATCTTCACATCAAATTCAAAGTTAAGAGCGATGATGCTTTAGAATGTCCCTTTCACTTTGGAACACGTTTTTACTGGCCCAATTTATAAGATGAGAGCAGATGATATATGTATAACTTTCTTCTTCTTTTTGTGCTAATAATACTTGGTGGTGTACATTATTATTATTAGGCAAATAATAAAATTGGATGCTAAACTATTGGACTCACGTTTATATATATGGTCCACAAGGACAAGTATTTTGGTACAACCACAGGAGGACAATTGTTTTGCTACAACCATACTTACTCTTTAACTTAGAATTGAGCAGAGTAGATACGGCGCCTTTATGACGATCAGTTGCGGTATGGTACCTTCCTTCTGTTTATTTGTTTATCCTTTCTTCGGTGGTTCGCAAGTTAGTAGTTATTGCGATTGAATGTGTACCGTTTATTCATGTATTAGGTTATCCCTTATGCTTAAGAAATTTCAGTTTAAATTTGAACTATGGTAGTGAAAGAGTACTTGAAGTCCCATTTAGTGCATAATTACGTGTCTTGACAGACTGAAGCAAGTACAATAGACGGTTCCCTGACCTATTAGTTCTAAGGCACCTATACATATGACAGGAAAAGCGGCCTGGATCTAATTAACCTTGCTTATCTCTTGTTCGTAATGAAAATAATTGTATTTTTTATATAGATTTGCAGCATTATTTCCTTCTCTTAATTGGTATGAGACTTTGCGTAAGTAGTGATTTCATATCCTGAATGGCCCAGCCCAGCAAGGACAGAACTCCAAATGATCATTGCATTGTATCGACTGTGGGCTTCTGGAAAAAACTAAAGCTATTCCTTTCTTATATATTTGAAGGGCTCCAATGGACCTAAGAAGCAATTACCATGCAACTTAATAAAAGATTTTACTTACCGGCCTAGTCTTTAATTCGTGACTGTGTAATCTAATTATAGCGAAGTGAAAAAGTAAGACGACATTATATTACGATTCAGGAGGATAGGATTATCGTTTGAGTGCACATTATTGCAAACGCACTCAATCAAGCACGAGTATGTTACAAATCTAGTGGATTGTTTAATGCTTTTTCCGATTTATCTAAGAAATGGTTAAGGAATAAAAGAAGATGGGTTGGAAAACAGGGTCTGGTTGCTTAAGCCACCGTCGACCGACATTTAATTAAAACCTTGGGACTTGGGAGAGAAAGCTTGCTGTTGTTGTTTTGTTATATATATATAAGGTTTTATGGACCAAAAATCCTGTCCTATGGTGGCCTAAACATACTATCTTTTTAAAATTTTCTCTCAGATGTAAGCCATTTGAGGTTGGCTATGCATCTAAGAACATCTTTTCCACCACCCGTATGGCCTCCTTTTCAAGCTCTTCTTTAATACATCACCCCCTTGCCTCTTAATTGTTTTCTTACTTGTAAACTTTTGATGGGAATAGTGTCATACACTCATTAAAGAACATATATTTCTTTTTCTTTTTTTTTAATTTTAACTTTATCTCTTTTTTCAACTAATCAAATGTTGCTATAATGTGTTTGGCAAACAAATATTGGTAGGGCGGTTCACAATGTCAATCCTAGCATGAAAGGGGAAATGATTGAACCAACATACATGTCATCCAAAATCACAAAATGGGCGCAGAACCCATTATGTTTCCTCCATTAGTTTTCCCAATTCTTGTATTCAAACCATTCATTATTTGATTTAAGACCCATTTTCTTCACATATGATCTCAGAATCAGTGATCACTCCGAGTAAATTAAATAGATTATATAAACAATCAAAAAAAGAGCTAAAAGAACTTATGCCAACTCCAGCAGCAATTTTGTGGAGGAATGTGAAGCCAATTCCTTGCATAGACAAGATAGCAATCATTTTAAAAGGAGTTATTTAAGTTGGGTGTGTTATAGGAGGATGGCCTAATTTTTGTCCAAAAAAGTGGTGATATTTTAGTATATGAAGAGAATCCAATTGGCCTAAACCTGTCA
Source organism: Erythroxylum roraimae (assembly GCA_027568915.1). Classification (NCBI taxonomy): domain Eukaryota; kingdom Viridiplantae; phylum Streptophyta; class Magnoliopsida; order Malpighiales; family Erythroxylaceae; genus Erythroxylum; species Erythroxylum roraimae. The sequence goes on from JAOSBL010000008.1 coordinate 18,697,498, forward strand.
ACAAGGTCACGCCCACGAGCATTCATTGCGCAGGTTGTGCAAAAAGCCATTCATTCGGTACAGTTGATTATTCCACTGCTGGTACAGGATGAACCTTCCATAGTGCACATTTTAAGAATCTTAAATACATGTCACGACGTAGGATTTTAGTATTGCAAGAAGGCAATGTTTAATTGCGGTTTACATATCTTCTTATTAATAATTGAAGGCAAACTTCAAACCACTGTTTGCTAGTAATTTGTAATCATCTGAATTAGTATTACATTTGATACTGATGATGTTCGTTCCCAAAGACTTAAGGTAAATATTCGATTTCTATTTCTTCTCATCTAAAAAATTCAAACCCAAAACACAATTTTTAAATTAATTATTAATGTCTTTGGCAAGTTTTCAAAATTATTTAACAGTAAAGAGGAAGAGAGGATTTTATAGGTAAGAATTAATGTGGTACGAATAAGTTCTCGTCTCTTCTTTTTCTATTAATTTTTAAAGTTTAAATTCATGTATTTTTTTAAAAAGGTTGCACAAGTTTTGTTCTTTCTTTAATAGTATCTTTGTTTTGTTTTAATTTTCATATGAACGTTAATAATCTTTGATGTATTCTCTCCTGTGCAAAGTAAAAAATTTACCTATATTTTGCATCTTTTTATTCTTTATAAATGTTAAAAATGAGTCCTCATAAAAAATAAAACAAAATAGTGGCAGATTAAGAATAGGTCCTAGACAAATACCTTTTCTGCCCTTGCCCAAAACGTGCCTAATTCTTTTATTAATCGCCACCAATATATGGATATGGATGCTCATCTATAATTTTATGCCTATATTATTAGTATTTTCTATTTATACCATATCTATTTTCCTTCATTGTTATTTAATTTCACACAATCTCTTTAACTATCATTTTTGTTTTTGATCTTTTAACTAACTTGTTGAGTTGGTAATAAATGATTATCTAAATAAATGTTGCTTTCATCATATCATGGTTGAATCTTCACTTCTGTTTTTGTCATTAACTGGTTTATGTGTCTATATAAATACAGATTTATTTTGATTATTTTTCTAAAAGCTTTTTGCATTAACTCCAATAGTTTTCAGGATAGAAGTTAAAATAAGTATTTATTAGGTGACACAAAACTTATAATAAGATATGATGAGAAAAGTATTATAAAATATAAATTTAAGAATCAAACTTTTTTTATCTGTACTTGATAAATATAAAATTTGTGTGCACATGTGCGTGGATTAAAGAACAATATTCTTATACCGTAGAATCTAGAATGGGTACCAGTGCACTTCAAACCATGGAAAAGCTTTAGTTCCACGAAGGTCTTGTCAAGCTTTAGACGTAAGCGATGAAAACATAATTTAACCCTATCTGGGGCTCTTGGAAACAAAATCAAAGTATAAAGTGGTGGTGGATGGTGAACCACATTGATTCTAATGTTATGTTTATAATTGATCTCTCTCTCTCTGGAGTGGAAGAAATGATTCTAATCGAATTTTGCTTCTTCCCCTTTTCTTTGTATCTAAAGAGAATGTCGTTTCTAGCAAGCATTTGCTTGATTTGATTTTATAGTCTTTTGTTGTTTTTTTTAATATTATCAGTTCTCATATCAAGATGTCTTAATCAATTAAATACATCAAAGTGGGCACAATGATACCAGAAGGATTATATTGTGCAGCCAAAAAGTTCTTATTTAACCCTTTTCATACGAGGCTTTGCAATCATATGGCGTATGGGAAGAACCCATTAAGCTTTTCCGTGTAAGCAACACCACAAGGAGACTGGCGTCATCAAAACTATGTTTGCCTATACTTAATTAATTAACTTGATCGGGCACAGCATCTAGTCATCTGTTTCTCTTAACACCATAGATAATACAAATGACAGCTACACGTTGAATTGAATTAGACATGATTCCATACGCATTTTGACAGACGCGGATTCAAAGAAATTGCTTGAGCGTTTCAATCAACTAACACGTTGTGGGTTGAGATGAGTTTTACCTAAAAGAGGCTAAAAGGGCAAGGGCACTCTTTTATATAGATCTTTTGTAACAATTAATCAATTTAAACAAGTGAAAGGAAATAATTTAAGTAGAAGAAGAGGACATCTATATGCTTTCCGCATTACTTTATGATACCCACAAGTCAACCACAAGAAATTATATAACACAATAGCTTTCGGTTAGATTAAAGTATTAATTCCATCTACTTTGAGTAGATTATGATTGTACTTTCATAAAGGAAAAAAGACAAAATTAATGGAAAAAGCTAACACTAATACTCTCCTTCCCTTTGCTGTTTCAACTGGCTTGCTTTTAAAAAGAAATATTTTAAACTTCACAATGAAAGTAATTAAGCTTCTTTTTAGTTCAACTATTGTTGGCTTTTATCATGCTAGACCCTACCCTTTTTATTAGGGACAACATTTTAATACTGTCAGTGGTTTAGTTTTTTCTTAAAGTAGTTCATGTCATTCTGTTTTCTTCCTCTTTATTTCTTCACATTCGACCCAACTTGCTTCTCTTATGATTAGCCCAATTTAATTATTACTTAATTACATATTTCATATACTCACTGAGATTTAATAATGGTCATCAATTCTTAAGTATCATACTAAAGTAATGCTTTAGATTTCATTTATGTCTAATCAAAATGATAATTGGGAGAGATTATTCATCATTATATAGTCATCTATATTTAATCAGAAAATCTTATAGCAACGATCTCGTGTAAGATGCTTTTGACATAAAGTATTATCAACTTAATGAAAATTTAAAGAGTTCATGCGCCACTAATTTGTGAAAAATTCATTTCGTATATTTCCTGAAATAGTTTAATTTGCAAGAAGAGGGAAAAGGTGGTGGAAACCAGTTATAGTCTTATTTAATACATAAAAAAAGAAAGGGAATATATAGTATCTATTGTCATGTTCTGACAGGTCCTTACTGAAGGGCCAAAGCTGCTTTCATGAATCTATAATTAAATTAATTTGGAAAGTAGCTGATTATTGGATTAGAAATAAGACCTGAGTTGGACAAAAAGAACATTTATAGGGTAAATACAATCTTCCATGATCCTTTTATATATATTGTTGCCTAATGAAAAACAAACTAGGCGAGGCGAGGCCTCCTGTTTCTATCAACATCACAAATTAATTAATGTTTTTCTTGCATATAGTCTTTTCTGGCCCTACAACTCGTAGTTTCATCATCTGTTGTCTTCTAATCCTTCCAAGTAATAAACCTAAGCGGCAAGTCCCTCTGCTGATTAATCAGTTTTCATCTTAATTAAAACAAACACCCTATTTTAAGTCATTAATTACTTATGCAATAATATTAAAAGACTGAAACACAAGCACTTATCTGCTGATAAGCCCAAATCGCTGACGGGTTTTGGACTTACCAAACTTCCTTTTCTTGTCTTAACTCGGGGCACGAAAATCATTGAATACTGTTTAATGCTGATATTGATCTTGCAATATGGGCTAAATATTGGTTAACTGACATTCTACAAAGCGATTATATTGTAACGCAACAAAGATTTATGCTCTTTTTTTTTTTTAAGAAATCCTTGCATTTAAATATAGTTGCGGTAACATAAGCTGCCAAAAAACAATCTAATAATTGCTTACGTAAAGGGCCTATGGGAATCTTCCACGAATTTCACTTTCCCTTTCTTTATGTTCATAAGTGAATAGGGTAGTAATGGGCTAAGTTAGGATCTATAACTTGATTTCCAGTTGAAGTGGAACTATGACATGTCGTCATATATGGTAACAACTTTCTGAATCCTTTTTTCTTTCCAGCTGAAGCTATGGGAGCTACCCTACGCCTCTTCCTCCTATATTGGAGAATAGGCTTTCTATCCTCCCTACCCTTACAGACAATTCCCACTACAATAAATTCCCCCTTTAAACTTTCCGCTTAATCATCATAATGACTTTATTTGCTTCACCAATTATAGATTGTTGCTTCTTGTACTCTTTTGAGGTTTTTTTTTGGGTTGCCCTTTAGTTACTCTTGTTTACACTCCCTTTATATTGGACTTCGACTCACCTGCAATGAACAATCTTTCGTTATAATCGTGAAGCATCTTTATTCAGATAAACTACGCCAATATAATTAATATAACACTTCCCACAATAAAGTTTAAACAGTTTTCGTTTGAGTGGTTGCTTCTAAATTACTCTTAGAGTTAAGGTAGGAACAAGGCATAGTTTTTATTCTAACCTTTGATAAAAGGAACTGCCAATGTATGTTTAATATGTACTCATGATTTTTAAATAAACTAAATAGTTTATAAAAGGTTACTTGGTAGTGCTATCATGTCGACCTAAAAATTTTGAATCGCTGATAGGTATAAAGTATTATAATGGAAATTATTATAAGGTAACAATAAAACAAGCCTTCAATTGTTTTTATATTGTAAACCAAATTCTCAATCGTTTAACTAAGGTAATTAGGAATGAATTTTTTTCTTTTACATACAAAATCAAGTCCATTAAGTGGATTGAGAATTTTTGCGGGGACAATAACAATATAAAAAAATCTTAAGTTTGAGATATAAAATCTACCTATTAATACATTAGGTTCAAATAAAACTCAAAAATAACTTCAATATATATA